>OX439137.1:12871041-13036090 GCA_949318235.1 Ecdyonurus torrentis
AAAATGACGTTTCTCCTATGCTATCCAATGCATTAGGCATCACTAACATGGCGTCAAAGTGCATGGATGTGAAAGGGGTCTATTAGACGATATCAGGTTACAAACCCCTTAATTTATCCCAACTGATTCACAGTATTAGTCAGTTACAATTTTAAATTCATAACAAACAAAAAATTTACTATGTAAATATGTTTTATTTTTCTCACTTATAAAACTATAATTTTTATTTAATTAATAAAATAATTTTTTAATTTTCATAAAATGGTTTAATACTATAAATTTATTAAACATTTTTTTTAATAATTTTTCTTTTATGTTATAATGAATATGTTTAATAAATATGTAATAATTTTTCATTTTTTTTCTTTCTACTTTTGGTGTTTTAAAAGTGGTTTAATTTTGTAATAATTTGCGTATATAATAATTCTTTATCAATATAAATATCGGGATTAACGAATGCCAATATTTCAAATTATAACATTTTAATACGTTTTTAAATATCAAAGTGGTATAACAAATTAAATTTTTAACCATATAATACCAAACTATACCACAAAATGATTTTTTACCCTTAAGTTCATATATAATATTCAACTTAATGTATACTTACTATTCCCCGATGTCAAGTAAGTCTATTTTTATTTTATATTTAATAATATTTTCACCCTTACGTATTATAGGATTTCTTTTTTATCTGACTACTGGTCAATGAATGTGGATTGTAAAGAATGTTCCGAAGTAAATTTATTAGAATTTGGTGTTGAAATTTATTGGATATTATCACGCTCTCTACAGAATAGCTAAAAATTCGTATATACGTATATAAAAAAAGAAAACTTCGATCTATTTTATTTATTTTTATAGTACGTTCGTATCTTACATTAAAGATTAATTTGGAGTTTGATTTATTGCTTTATAAAAATTAACTTTTTTGTAACTTTAAGTTAGATTGAGAAATAAATAAACGTAAGGTAAAGGAAGAAGGAGGGGGATACTTGATTAGAAAACTTGTAATGGACTTTTTTTTTTTTTTTTTTTTTTTCATTTAGCTTAGCCTTTTGTTATTGCTCAATAAGTTAATCATTATTTTTTTTTATATCCAAAGACACAACATTAGTTAAAAAATTACTTTTTACTTAAGGTAACAAAGGAAAAGACTTGTTAAGGACATTTTATTCCTTTCAATACTATTATTATTATTCATTATATTATGAAACCTGTAAACCATGAAGGTATATCAGGTATTGATTAGAGAACTTTAACAGAGAAGTGACATACAAATATGTTAGGCAGACCCGCAACACTCATTTCTTTAAACTTGGCAACGCTGCAGACGAAATTACTGTAGTGCGCTCTCTGATTGGTGCTTCTAAAAGCAACGTTGCCAAGTCAAAACTGTTGAGTGTTGCACTCTGCCTAAAACATGGGGATGTCGCTTCTCTGTAAAAGTTCTCTAGTATTGATATACTACAATAATATACCTAATGTAGAAGTCTTACTTATATTAGATGGTACTTTACCTAGATTTGGTCAATGAAAGTCTAGATAACGAAGGTAGTGGCTGCGCATTTCGTGTGTCTTCTGCAAGATTTAATTGGGCAGCATCACTATGATAGAAACGCAATATGTTCGACAATGTTAAATTCCCTATCTCGAGGTAGGTAGCTAACATTACTTGCTCACGCCTATGGTCATTGTTGTTTTTAAGTGCAAGGCTGAATAATAATAATTTATTTCCAATATTTTGCACGTTTTGGTGACGGTAAAATATTATCGTTTGTATTTTTATTTATTTTTTTGAAAAGTTGAAATTTTTACCGAAAATAGATCTAGGTGATCGGGCAAATTCAGGAAAGACAAAAGAAATGCGCATCAGTCAGTACCTTACATTATCTAGAGTATCATTAGATTAGGTGACATTGAAGTGAGTGAGTTATAGGTCAATATTTACCTATTTCAATTTACTGAATACCATCAATAAACCATTAACATATATGATAAGTTTAAAAAAAATTCAATTTTCCCATTTTTTCAACCTTCATAAGATCATAGAGATTTTTTTTCAGCTAAGATATTCAAATAACATTTTCACATTCAAATTATTATTCTTAATAGTATTGTTTATAAAACCTCAAAAAATTTTTTAAATAAACTCATTTATATAATTTTTATTTTAAATTTATGGTGTTTATTTATCACTCAAATCAGTAATTTAATTTGAAAGTTAAAGAAACTCTCTTATAATTTCATTAAAAGTATAAAAATTACGTTCAATATTATTGACTATATTTAAATTAAATTGAGTAAAACTGACACTTGAAATAAAGTAAATGAATTATATTAAAAAATAAAATAAAACAGTCAATAAAATGAGAAAAAAATGGAGATTTTAATTTGTACATTAGAACAGGGGAAAAAAAAAAAAAAAAAAAAAAAAACGGAAACCAATATTAAACGTAATTTAAACTATTGATTTATTGAAAGTCAATAAATGTAATGGTTCCTTTTTGAACAATTTTATTACATTTTTATAACAATATGAATTAAAGGCTGGAAATTAGGCACTGCGAGATTTGACTAAAAAGTTGTAAAGAAAGAAAAATCTGAAATTTTGCATAGTGATACATTAGGATATGCTATCTTCAAAAATGTAAAAAAATTAGAACATCACCATGCTAGATTTTTAATTATTATTTTTTGAAGTTGTAGTCCCATAAGAGACCATGTTAATTTCAATAATTATTTTCTCTCTTATCTGATGGTCAAGAGTTCTAAAAATTTTATCATAGATATATATTACAATTAACTTTCAAATGGCATCATGAACTTTCGAAAATTTTCTTTTAAAATTTTGAGATGCAAGCCATCTATACGCAACCCTTAAAACAAAAGTGCGCATAAAAAAAGAAATTTCTTTCCTTTGTATAAAAAATGTATGAAAAAAAAATTACAACACAATTTCTAATTTTTTGTAAAAATTAGTAGATTAAAAAAAAAAAAAATTTTTTTTGGAAAAAGAAAAAAAATTTGCTTTTATTAAGTTTGAAAAGTAGTGTATCATATTCCAGACATTTTACATAAAAATTCAATTCACTTTCTCTCCCTCTCTATGCCAAAGTTTATATATATATAAATAAAGATAACATTTTTCCTTCCTAAAATATTTGTATATACATACATGCATAAAAATAAAACAGTTTTTCTATACTTGAACATACAAAATTCCAGTAAGAGAAAGAAAATGTAATTTCCATGGAAAAAAGGTCAAATAATATGTTTTTCTTTTCAAAAAGTCAAAAAAGTTATTATATAAAAAATTGAATATTTCATAAAAAAAACTTTTCGTTCTATGTAATACATAGGATAAAATTCTTCATACAGTATATATATATATATATATATTAAATCTTCATAATAATATATGATTTTACAAAAGAATTTAAAGATCAAAAAGAAATTGAAATGAAATTTTGCAAATCCCTTTAACAATTGAAATGTTATTTGAATTTTTCTTATATTCTTTAAAAAAAGAATAATAGCTTCTTTTTTTTTAAATATCAGCAATGAATAAAAAAGTACTCATATACGAATAAATTTCTGATATTTTATTCCAAATGAAAAAAATTCTATAGACAAACAAAAAGTTAATGACAGTACACATGAGACATGACTGTGATAATATTTTACCATTAACTTAAAGGCAGCGCGTATTTTTCCTCATATAAGAAATATATTGCAAATTTGGCTAAAGAGTTTGAATGGTAAAATATATTATCACAATCGTGAGTACATTATTATAGATAAATTAATTATTATCTTTGTTAAAAAATATTATACTAATGAAATAATTTTTTTTTTAATTATAGTGATCCTGTACTATGTACTCATAAATTTTGAAACAAACGAATAAATCATGAGATAAGACCGTCAAACATACAACTATCATGGCCCTTAAAGATCCCATTTCGTGTTTATTCATTAAAAAACACATGTGGTTTTATGTGGTCTATGGCTTTAACCTTTTTGTACCCTCACAAACTGGGGTTAATATTTTTTTTAAAGTAAACAACTTTTGAAATTCAAGACATCATGATATCCAATTCACCAATAGAAATTATAAAGTGGTTTGCCTATTTTACAAGTTTTCTCCCCAGTTTCTGAGGTTACAGAAGGGTTAAGAACTATAATATGTACATATATAAAGGTCCCTGATTGTGATTTAATATTATGAGCTAGAAGAATTATTTTAGTATAGAATATCCTTAAAAATAAAAGATAACAAGGAAAGGTATCAAAAAGCTCAATCACACAATATAAATTTATAGAAGCACGAGTGATGAAAATATAAACAAGTAACTTTAATTGCATCCCGGTAATAAAAGGTCTTATTTAATATCTTTAAAAACAAAAATTCCAATTTATTCAGATTAAAATATATCATAATTTAAGCTAGCCGATGAGATTTTACTTTGGTTTTATTATTAATTATTTGATAATTATTTGATTGAACAATATACTATTATTCATTCATTCATTCATTCATTCATTCATTCATTCATTCATTCATTCATTCATTCATTCATTCATTCATTCATTCATTCATTCATTCATTCATTCATTCATTCATTCATTCATTCATTCATTCATTCATTCATTCATTCATTCATTCATTCATTCATTCATTCATTCATTCATTCATTCATTCATTCATTCATTCATTCATTCATTCATTCATTCATTCATTCATTCATTCATTCATTCATTCATTCATTCATTCATTCATTCATTCATTCATTCATTCATTCATTCATTCATTCATTCATTCATTCATTCATTCATTCATTCATTCATTCATTCATTCATTCATTCATTCATTCATTCATTCATTCATTCATTCATTCATTCATTCATTCATTCATTCATTCATTCATTCATTCATTCATTCATTCATTCATTCATTCATTCATTCATTCATTCATTCATTCATTCATTCATTCATTCATTCATTCATTCATTCATTCATTCATTCATTCATTCATTCATTCATTCAGTTATTCATTCATTCAGTCATTCATTCATTCAGTCATTCATTCATTCAGTCATTCAGTCATTCAGTCATTCAGTCATTCAGTCATAAAAATTAAACAATACTATAAATTATCAATATGAATTGTATGAAATAAGCTGTATATTCAGTATATTATACAGACAACAGACAATATAACTAAATGCTCTTTGTGATCTTCAACAAAGGCTCTACCAAAATCCATCGTGGTTTTGTAATAATTACAATATTAGTAATTAATGAGAAATTCATAGAAATTCAGATGCCATTTGGAACAAGATTATAATTAGCAATGCTACTCAAAATTCCTATTGTTCTTCATTAATAGGAGACAATATATCAATGTGATTTGAATATCTAATCATAAAGGAAAAAAAATACGTAAAAATTGTGATAGCCCATTTTCAGCACAATTTGTTCAATAAAGCATAATTTATGATAAACTTCACAATAACTATGTTATAGCATAAATATTATGTTTTATAGCATAATTATTATGCTGTTATAAATCTAGTATCATTTATGCTAATTGACATAAATGCATCATAAATTACGTAACTCTTTCTGTCCTTGTACATAATATATTAAACAGTAAACACAAAATAATGTAATGTATTTATGAGTCATATTATTTATGAGATGCAATGTTTTCAAAGTGCAATAAAATTGATCGTATGTTAAAAACTATTAAATTTCTATTGAATCAACTTTATTGCTAACTTATAAGTGCAAATATTGCTTCATGTGAACAAGGCACTAAATTTTACACTTGTTATTCAAGAGATAAAAATATGAGATGAATTTTAAGCGGTAATAAATTCAAATATCATCAAGTACATTAGATATCGTGATCATGTACTAGAATAAAGAGTATAGTTTTTTTTTTAAACTTTAACAAGAGAATTAATGTCTTCGTATTGTAAGTATGAAGGTTCTAGGCTCAAGTATTCAGGAAAACTAATTTTTTAGGGGATAAGGTTATTTCATATTCTAAAAGAGAACATTAACTTGAATCGATTGATATATGAATATCTTACTTTTGAGTTCATTAAGTATTTTTAATTAATTTTTGAAAATAATAAAATGACATCACGGGTGTCAACTTATGCATGAAAAGTTGATACCCATGACGTCATTTCGTGACTTTCAAAAATTAATTAAAAATACTTAATGAACTCAATCAAATTCACTTATCTATATGAATTCAGGACAATGTTCTCTTTTAGCATTATATAATAAAATTAACCCCTAAAAGTTTTCCTCATTGTTTATAATTAAAATATTTAATTTTGTTTCAAATACCAAATTTTAAAATACCATTATCTTGATATAACAACATATTATTTTACTTTTAGGACATAAATAAAATATTAAAAATATATTTTTTTTTTCCATTCTATATATTTATTTATCACGTTTTACTACTTTAATACTAGAAGATTGACAGAAGCTATTAATTTTTATTGCTCTCAATAATACAAGGAAAGAGCAAACAGTATAGGAAGAGGCTGTATAGTAGTAGTTGTATATATTGGATCAATCCCTAATTTGTACTTCACTGCACGACTTGTAGTGTATGTGAAGATATTACTGCACGACTTGTAGTGTATGTGAAGATATTTCCTGTGTATGTGTGGTTGCCATGACTACGTCTAAGTATAAACTGTGCTTCTAAGAGAGAGAGAGAGAGAGCGGAGATTTTGAGGGCACCACTCACATACACACACTCACTCACTAAGTGGTAAAAATGACGGTAATAGAAAGTGAAAGAAGAAAGTGTATATTAGGCATAGAGACAAAAGGAAAAGGCGGGTCAGCGTGAGAGAGAGAGAGAGAGAGAGAGAGAGAGAGAGAGAGAGAGAGAGAGAGAGAGAGAGAGAGAGAGAGAGAGAGAGAGAGAGAGAGAGAGAGAGAGAGAACAAGAGGACATTAAAATAGTCTATACTTAGGTATACTGATTTCAACAATTACTGATTCATATTTTCAGTAAATACAAATAGAATTTTTTTTAAAGTTTAATGTGAGCTAAATTGGTATTTAAATTTAAAAAGCTACATGTTTGCAAAAGAATTATCACTGTACAATTAATGATAATTGAAATAAGTTCAGAATAATTAAATAGCATTGAAGTGTGTACAATTTCACATTAATGCAATAAAGAGTGCATGTAGTTTTCAAACGTCAATAAAACCTGTTGACATTGAAAAGAAACTGATTTGTAAAAATAAAAGATTTCCTGCTGTGAAAAATATATAGCAAATAATATAAAAGGATAAAAAAAAGTGTAGGGGTGGGAAGAAAAGGTGGATGGAAAAAAAAAAAAAAAAGGGAAAGAGATGGAAAGAAAAAAACGGAAAAATATGATGGGATGAAACTAAGCTGGAGTATGGGGATACAAAGAGAGTGCAAGAGAGAGAAAGAGAGAGAGAGAGAGAGAGAGAGAGAGAGAGAGAGAGAGAGAGAGAGAGAGAGAGAGAGAGAGAGAGAGAGAGGAAACACACGCAAGGAAAATCTCAGGAGATCGAGCGCTGCTGCTGTTTTAGAAATATTTCATAGCACACAAGACGTAAATGTCAGAAAAGTGAATCTTTGACGTCAAACTATCACTACAGTAAATTATAATTTTCATATAAATTTTATCAACCATAATCTGTCACTCTCTTTTTATAAAACATAAAATTTATGGCATACCTTAATATTAATATTTTATCACTTTTTTTTACGTAAACTTTTTATCCCTCTGTTGCTTTTTATAATTTCAATAATGCAAAAATACTTATATAAGAAAGATTTTAAGCATAATAATAAAAACTGTTTTACATCCTCATTTTGAAATTCAGTTGTTATTATTTTTTATTGAGGGAAACAATAAACAAGGAAATAGAATTTTCAAAATTGGATTAGTTAACAAGAAAAAAGCATACTCAACTCATCCACTTATAATGTACCAGTGGTGATTTGGGATATTTTTATTGATTTTAATGCTCTCTAATAAGGAAAAAAAACAGCTCTATTATGGAGTTCTGTTGATTTAGCTTATATAGCACCAATTTTTTCTACTTTACTCCATTGGGAGTTATCAGTAAAAAAAAAAAAAAAAAAAAATCTTAGATTTCCTGTTATTTGTTTTAAACACCAAAAGTGAGTTGAATGATTCTTTTTTCAAATTTTGTGGAACTCAATGCAGTAAAATACTATTTTTCTTAAAGAAAAATAAATAAATTATATAAAACAAGTTAAAAACAGGGCTCCGCATTGCTAATGGATAGGAAGTTAGTATTCCTTGTCTTTTTTTTGCCGCAATGCCATACTAATTTGCTATAGCGCACTCATCGATAAGCCCCATTGATTTTAATGACAATGTTATCTAAATGTAGTTTTACTTCAGTATTTGAAAACTACAGATAAAAAGTAGAGAACTTTAACAGAGAAGCGACATCCCTATGTTTTAGGCAGACAGGAACTCTCAACCGATTTAACTTGGCAGCGCTGTTTTTTGAAGCACCAAGCAGAGCCCAGAAGTGGCCATTTGGAGGAACCAATCAGAGAGCGTGCTATAATTTCGTCTGCAGTGTTACCAAGTTAAACGTAATGAGTGTTGCAGGTCTGCCTAAGACATGGAGATGTCGCTTCTATGTTTAAGTTCTCTAATAAAAAGTATCGACGCAATATAGACAATAATAACGTCTCAATGAAAGTAATATCAGAAGCAATCTCTTTCGTGTATCACAAAAAGAGAAACATGATCACTATTTCAATTCATCTACACCTCACTGATTTCATTGTATTGTGAATTGTAATTCAGATTGACTTAACGTACTCCCTTGTTGAATTACAAATTTGTATTTACATTATATAGACAAACTAATTACAGTCCAACATTAAATCATGAATACTTTGATCAAAACCACATCTAAAATGATGCATTCACTTTGAATTCTCAAATTTTCCAATTAACTATTCTACTCTGATTACCTGATGTATACAGTAAATTGATGAAGGTATACAAACCACAGTAAATATCAATTTTTGTAAACATATTTCTAATTCTATAAATTGTAACTTTAATGTATGTATTGGCTTTTTATGCTAAATAAACATATATCTTATCTTATCTTATCTTATAAATCAATCAATTGAACATGCACAAAAGTTTTGTATCCTATTTCTCAAAAATATATTTAACTTCTAAACAACCCTACGCAAACACGTATAATTGTCTATGTGCTATGAATAGAACTCCTCACCATCATGGTGTTATTTTATTTCTACATATTTACTTTATTTATTATGTTATCTTTACGATGCAGTTTTTCTGATGTATCCCTATGACGTCATACTGAATGCGCTTCGAATGGAGCGATGAATAACATTGGGACAAACGTGCTTTTTGGATATTTTCTTTGGAAAATTAGTTACTTTTATTCTTATAATTATTTTTCTCGCATACTTGAAAACCTCTTTTAGGGCTGTAAGCTGCAACCTCTAGTTAAACCTTAGTTATCTTTTTTTCATTGTTGCAACAATCAAAATAACAACTTAACTACGGTTTAACTAGTTAGTTAGCGTCGCAGCTTACGGGGGTTATCCTGTTAACAGCATCAATGCTCTAAAAAAAATGTATTTTTAAGTAATTTTAAACTGTATGTTTTAAACTGTATATTTTAAACCCATGTTATTAAGTGATCCAACATGGCTTCGACTTTTATATGAAAGCATACAAAGCATATGAAAGCATATGAAAGCATACACCCTGCCTTTGTTTCTCCACCTTTTGATACAATAATTTTTTCTATTCATTCAATATATTTCATTATGTTATCTTACTTCTTAATAAAGAATTATTCGTTTTTTTTAATTTAATCTACATGGAAAGATAAATCACGTAATTTAGGCTGTGTTTATTCCATACTAATATAGTATTAATGTTTCTGTTTCTTAATTATAATAAATTTAAATTCAAACACAGCTAAATTAATTGTGTTTTACAATTATAACTGTTATAACAAAGTTTCAAAAGTCACGTTAGATTAAAAAATATGAATATTTTCGTGAGTTTTAGTGATATAGATGAAACTTTTACCTCAAGATAGCCAAGCTGTGCAACTTTTTTGTCATACCCATACAATTTTCACCCCTTATGTTTTTCACCCCTTTAAGAGGCAAAAAAACAAACAAATAAACAGATTTCAAGATATCTTTTTCAATGCATTTTCTCAAAAAATAAAGATTTTATTTAATTTTTTTCGTGGTCTCTAAGAATAATTTACCCCCCCCCTTTAAGTAGTAAATATAAAATATATAGCATAAATTATAATGTTGTTTTATGAAGAAATGTTGCTGCATTGAACTTAGCATAATAATTACGTACACGGAAATAATTATCTAAAGAATTACTATTCAGACTTTTTTTATAGTAAATTCGTAAGATACATACTAAACTTTTTAGAATCTAAAGAGTTAACTATTTACAGCTAAAGAAATTACGTTTATACTAACCGAGTTACTCTTTAGACTTTTGTCAAAAAAGTTATTAGTTTGTACTGAAGAGTTACTTATATTATCTGAATAATTTCTTAAATTTATATTTTCCGTGTACTTATTTTTATCTATGTGCATCAAAAGAAACATTTCTAAATACGTTTAATAAATTACTTTAAACAAATAGATTTATTTAGATTAGTTTAAATCAAAGATATATTTGATTTACACTAACTTAAAGTCCCTTGAGTAGCTATATACGATATATTTAACTAGACTTGCATAGTCAAATATAACCCTAAGTTAGCCTTACACATGCCAGACCAATTTATTGGCAAAACCTAAAGATTTTATAGTACCCAAGAGACTAGTAAACCTCGTCTATATAGCTGTACTTCGCATATAGAAACATGTTTTTTATGTGTTAATTTGTTTTGTGCAAATAATGATTTACATTAATAATTATCAGGTAATAGAATCTCCAGTGGTTAAAACATTTAATAGTCATTATGCTGTAATGTATATTGGTTTTAATTTTATTGCAAATTATGGTTACTTCGTAAAGCATTACATTGAAGTATTATTATACTACTTTTTTTTTCTTTTTTTTTTTTTTAGTACAAATTTATTTATTTTGAAAACCAAGTAAATATTATGCACGAACAAACAAATTAGTTTTGTAAATTTACTTTATTGCATATCTAACCACTATCTGATTTTGTCTGTAAGTTTAACTGCAGGTTATTGCAACTGAATGGATGATGAAGGGATAATTTGGTTGGTTTGGTGCAATGTCAATAATAGGATTTTTAATTATTTTTATTAATAAGTATTTTTAATTATAATTATCATTATGGTAACAATAAATTGCACTTTTAAAGTAACGCTACCTCATGAAGATTTTTTTTTTTTTTTTTTTTTTTTTTTTTGCTATGATTTTTATTTTGTAAATTTTTATTGTAATATTCTGGTCAAGAACATAGCCGGGTATGTTTCTTAAATAAAATTATTGTAATTATTAAAATAAGTAAATCGGCGTTATTTTACTATTGAAAACAATTAAAGGGGGAGGGGTGAATTTTACACCCATTTTAAATTTAAAATCTTATTAATATTTTATCTTAAGTCAACCCCACAGTAAAAATTAAAATAATATTATATATAATAATATTAAAAGCATAAAAATTAAAATTAGTACTGAAACAATTCCCTGTACGATTATTTTTAGAGTTTTATATCTATTTATAATTTCTAATTAATGTTTTCATATGTTACAGGTAAGAAAACTATTTTTCTACATTTAAACATCCGGAACAATAACAGAGAAACTTGGTAAGCTTTATGGTTATATTAATTACTTGAAAAAAAACCACAGAGGTGTTGCATAAAAAGAGTTCTTTTTTCTTTGAAGGCATATAGGAGAAAATGAGAACGTGTCAAGTGTTATCCTACGTGTGTTCTCTCTCTCTCTCTCTCTCTCTCTCTCTCTCTCTCTCTCTCTCTCTCTCTCTCTCTCTCTCTCTCTCTCATTCTGTTGCAAGAAGTCCAAGTTACTTGAGTGACAAGTAAGGATGCATAAAATATTCTTGTGCAACACGTACACCAAATATATTGCAACCATTTTTAAACATAATTACTTCCTTTTCTTAGTAAAATGCTAATTTTAATATCAAAATTTTGAGGTAGAGAAATTTTAAAATATAATTTGCATACTGAACAAGTTGTAACCAAAAAAAAAAAAAAAATTAACATTTTATTTATAATTGATAAACTAGAACTTCTTTATTAAAAGCTTGAGTCTTCGGAGCTGCATAATTAAATTATGTATATGGTTGCTAGGAAATACTGTAAATTAAAAATTTTATGTTAGGAGAAAAATAAAAATAATTCTTTATTAGAGAGATTTAAAAAATACATGACACAAAAAAATGCATGTATTATATAGGGGAAGTAAAATGTTATTCAGTTTGAAGGAATATTTGAATGATGGATTAAAATAATTCCAAAATTATTTCTATAAAAAAGGAAAGTATTAAACAATTTCACTCCGGCAGATATTGATATTTTTTAGAATTAAATAACTTTCCAGTAAATATAAATAACAATACATTAAAAATATTTTCAGAAATAAAACTCAGAAATTTCTGAGTTTTATTTCTGAACATATTTTTAATGTATTGTTTAACGCGTTGTAATTAATGTATGGTTTAATTTCTATAAAATTACCAAATGCAGATGAGGCTTGCAAATCATAAATTTTCATGTTTGAATTTTAGTAACTTTTACATTATCACTATTTTATTAATATTTATCACTGTATTCTTTATGAAAAATCTCTTAATTAAAAATATAAATACTAAGTATAAGTTATTACTATTTACATACTAAAATGCATCATTAAATCAAGCTATTTACTTCTAATAATTTTGTCTATAGGTTGAGATATCTTTATTAAATATATCCATCACAATATGCATAAAATATGAAATCACTTCAGATGAAAGCTTCAATCCATCAAAAGTAATATTTAATTAAATATAGTCTCATGTAAACCTGTCTTTACTTCTCTCTCTCTCTCTCTCTCTCTCTCTCTCTCTCTGTTTGAATGAAGATTTTCGTAGGTAACACTATGATATAGTGTCGTACTTAATATTAATGCACGGTATATATATACAGTACATACAAGCAAGCACTTGCCGTACCGTGTGTTATATGTGCAGTCATCCTGTCCTCTATATTTGCGGTACTCCCCAGGGGTCAACTTAATGTACATGATGTGAGGAGAAGTTGAAAATAATGTACTAACGTTATACACTTTAGAGTTCTGCTAGGACCAAAATAGTTATGTATTGTTAATAGTGCAAACATTATTTCAAAATAAAATACAAAGAGAAATAAAGCATGTTAACGTCTTTTTCTTAAATTTAATGTTGTTGAAAAAAATGACAGGAACAACTATGAAAATAGCAAAGGGGGTTTCATATCTGTACATTAATTTCTTACATTGAAAGGTTAGTAATTGATGCGAGCATTAACAAAAATTCTGTTGTTCAATCTATTGCTCTCACATACAAGTTTATTGCACATTATTTCTTATGTATTTTTACATTACAATAAGTTTAAAACTTGAGAAAAATAAGTTATAATTTTTCCCATTTTTTCTTCTTTTTTTAACAATACTAAGACCAAATCCTTATCGGTTGGTACTTTTTTCTTACCAATAACTAAACTGTCTCTCTCTTTTTATAATATTAATACTTGTTTCAAATTTAAATAATAAAACTACATTTAAGAATAGCATTGTAATTTTTCTTAACCACAAATTTTGATAAAAAAATAATAATAAAAGTGGAACTAACACAAATTATTTTGATTTTTTTGATTTGTTTTTTACATTAATTTACACTTTTTATTTGTTAGTGTATTGAAATGATACCATATTTTAGGTATACATTATATTATATTTTCTTGTTATTTCTATAAATCTATGTGCAATATTGTATAATACTGTATCATAAATAGTCAATTATACTCTAATTATCAATACATACAATACGTTTTAATTACTGAATAATGTACAAAGTATTACATTTAATTTGTTATTATACTTGTTATATTGTATTCGAGTAGTTCAAGTGATACCTGAGTACTCGTACGTTCTATTTTACTTATGTGGTTAAAATTGAATACCAAAAATATTTACACAATTGAATTAATTATACAAGAACCACGAAAGTGGATTCAATACATTTTGTGACCTCTAAAAAAAAAAAAAAAAAAAAAGCTATTATTGTTATTATATTTGGCACAATCATTAAATAAAAATATATAAACATTCATGTTGCTTCAAAAGTGTTAATAAAAAATTGAAAGGGTAAATTTTAGGCCTAACAAATGTCTGACCCACTCTTATAAAAATCCAAAACCCAAATCACCCTATAACCCAAATATGAAATTAAATTAACGCACGTATAGAAAATATTTCCTAAAATATGCTGCATTTTTGTCATTATAGCATAAATATTTCTAAAATGGACCATCATAATTGATTATGCCTTAAAACATACTAATTAATACTACTGAAAATTGTTATTATGCAGTATTGTAAAAATAATGCTGTGATGAACAAATGCTGCTGAAAAAGGGCTGATGGCTTAATTATTACGCAGTTATTTTTGTCCGTGCATAATATATATATTATACATACGTGTATACTGCATATTATATACATTATCATCGTGCAGATCTCTAAATAACATACAATAAAACCACTATACCTAACACTTTGCTTACCATTATTCCCACATGAATTTACTTTAGTAATACAATATTTTTATTTTTTTTCATTTTTTTTTATCGCTTTTTTTTTTCATAGTTCAATCATAAACTTTTATATATATATATATATATATATTTGAAATTAATTAACTATAGATTTTAATTAAAACGTACAAAAGAGTGTAGTTGGAGTTTTTCATTACATTTACTTTAATCATGCTTGATAGAAAATTATATAATATATATTATAATCTTTCAAGATAAAGTTAGATTAGTAAATAAAATTGAAGTTTTTTTATTTAATTAAAATTAGTTTTATATGAAATTGCTTTTTTTTATATATATTTTTTACTTCTTTTTATTATTATTATTATTAAAGTGCATTACCTTTTAGTTTAATTAAATTTATTTTATATAATGCAGTTTTTATCGTATACTTCATCATGATAAATAAAGTAGTTCGATGTACAATCAGAGTTATAAAAGAAGAACGACGATCTGCTTTGCAAAAATGCGAGCATCAATAAGGTGATTTTTTCGTCATACGAGAAACCTTAAAGGCATAGAACACGTTGAATAAAAAAAAAGTCTAGTTTGCTATCATACCTTTTCTATATTATATAATTTAAAATTATATATTGTTTCGTCACGAGCGTGTAGCTCTCTGAAGCGGACTAACAGAATGGACCTCAAAATTTTATGTACTGTGTTTTATATGAGTAAAATAAGAAAATATATATATATATATATATATATATATATATATATATATATATATATATATATATATATATATATATATATATATATATATATATATATCAACGTTGATTTGGCTGGAGTCATTGATTTCTAATTTATTTACATTCACGCATAAAGAAAAAGTTTGTCGTTTTATATTATTATTTTAAGCATTTTTCTTATTTGTTATTGTTATTGTTATTATTATTTTTAGAATATTCACCAATCTTTAAGAAAAAATAAAAGAAACAAGAATAAAGAGAAAATAAAATGAACACACAAATTCTAAATAAACAAACATTCATGGAGGTAACTTTGATCAATCTCTCACAACAAACCTAATGTAATCTCCTAACAAACCTGAAAATGAACATTGATTTATCCAGAGTCATTGATTTCTAATTTATTTCCTATTCACAAAATGGTGCGAGCGGTCACTGACGTCACAGCTCACTTGTTTCAAACGCGCGTAGACCAGGCGAGCTGTGACGTCATTTACCGCTCGTGCCATTTTGTGAATGGAAAAAAATTAGAAATCAATGACTCCGGAGAAATCAACGTCGATTTTTAGGTTTGTTATAGGATATTACACAACGTTTTTTGTTCAAGGTGTTCTACACCTTTAACATTCGTATTTAGATTTTAATTTTTGTTTCTTTTCTGTACATAGATTTTAAAAATTCAGACAAGTTTCATCCAAATTCATGCAAAAAGATTTTATAAATTTTGTTTTAAAGTTCATTAATATGTAAATTAAATATGCAAAAATTATTAAATTAAAATGAGAAAAGTTGCAGAAAATTTAACAAACTTTAATATAATTTGAAATTTGATAGAATTGACCTAAATTAAATATGCAGTTCATAATTTAAATTATGAATAAATTTAAAATTATTTTAAAGTTTTACATAACGATGAAAAGTTATTATGAAACTTAATGACTATGAAGATGAAGCATAAACAACATAATTTGAAGTTTTTATAAAGTTCAAAAGTTACCGCACTTGTTTACTTTCTCTCCCTCTATTTGCTCTCTTCACAAATTATCTTATATAAATTGTATGGAATCGTCCAATGTAATTTGCATATCAAACATTAAAGGCATAGACAAGATGACAACATTAGCATTTACATCACAAATAACATAATGGGACTTACATAAATAACATAAGTTTGCCTCAAAACCCAGCGATTTTCCATTTCAAAGGGTTTTATTTAAAAAAAAACGTAGCAGTGATCAGAAAATGTCGATTTATGCAACCCGCACAACATCGTCATACAAACGTAGTGATAAGGAGAGAAAATAATATAAAAAACTAATTTTTGCCTGTTTCTGACGTCATTAACAGAAATATTCACGCTAATTGCATACTTTACAGTATTTTCACGCTGTCTTGTGGGATCTTGTACGGTAAAAATTGTCAGAAGCTTTGTAGATCACATTTTGTTTTTAATCATTAAAATAAATAGTCTTTCATGAGGTATATGGCTTTAAACATACATTATCCTCCACTAAACAGTTTGATGCTCTAAATTTCTTAATTTGTAAGAAAATTTTCAATTTTCTGCTTTTAATACTCTTAATTATAGTATACTTAAGAACCACAATTATTATGTTATTTAGGCCATATTAATTTTATTCCGTTTAATATTAAGGTTTTAAAGATTTACTTATTTAAATTATTTCACAATATTTTTTTGACATGGTAATTAGAAAGAAAAAAATTATTTGACCTCATTATATTACCACGAATTTAAAAGAAAGTAAAACAGTTATTTTGCATATTTTATTTTATAATTCAAAATTTTAATTTTAATGTTTTATAATAAGTAATTTTATGGATTAATAGTTTAATAAATTAAATTTAAAGCATGGTAAATATGCACCAACTTTCTCCTTTATTTTTCTTTAAAATTTGTTGGAAAAAAAAAACACTCTTACTTTTGTTTCTGGTAATATTACTTAATTAAACATTTATTAATCATAAAAAATGCAGAAAACTTATTTAATTTTGTTTAAACTTTTTAAAAAAATGTAACCAAAATTTAATTCTTTATTTAGAATAACTTAAAACTTAAAAAAAACATATCAAATGTACACTGATAACATGGTTTATATTATATAAAAAATTTAAACTTATTTAACATTTACATTTTGTAGTACGGTAATATCTATATTCTACTTTTTCAGTTATATTAATCAAGAAATTTTTTACTCTCCCTATACTTATTTTTTATATATATAATTTTTTTTTTTTTTTTTTTTTTTTTTTTACATATAAAATTTTTCTATCAAGACTTCATGGGTTTATTATCTTTAGGATCAAATATCACGCTGAATTGTGCTGACTAAAGGAACAAGAAAGAGGTTTGACTTTGGGGTAGACACTGCTGCAGAGTAAGCATACATTATTTACGTTAGAGGAAACTTATTCTACTGTGTATTATAGAAGTTTCGAGTCTTGTACAGTTTAGAAATATCCGTTGTCATAGAAAACTAGACAGAGAGAAAGAGAAGAAAATGAGCATCTATAGAGTGATATTGAAACTCTCAAAAATAAATTTTTTATCACGATAAGAGAAACGTATTATAAGCTGATCGTTGAAGTTGAAAAAAACAAAACATTTATAAATAATCTTCTTGTTATATTTTGCAATGATGCTATTTTAATTTTTAATCAAAAACAATATAATATGCAATACGATAAATTATTTGCACGATTGAAAGAATTCTACAACGGAGTATAATAAAATACATTTCTATTGTTTTTTTTTTGTGAACGAGGTAAATAATAAATTTTTCCATGAACGAGATCTAATTACTAAAAAGCGTCTAATTATTGTATCTTGTAAATATTTAGTCCATAATTATTGATGAATTATCGGATAAACTTTGAACTTTAAATGTCAAGTCACTCTGTAGATATGAACGAATTAAAAAAATTTAGTACTGAAATTTTCTCTCTCTCTCTCTCTCTCTCTCTCTCTCTCTCATGATTTAAAATATATCTAAGAAATAAATAAATTTTCATATTAATTTATTAGACATACATATTTACGATATATCAATACTTTTCTTCCATCCATATATTTTAAATTCAGTACTTTTGAAAATACCAGATATAAAAAGTATCGATATTTTTCTATGTATATATATATATATATATCGCCAATCCCTAATTAATTTAATTTCCTATAGTTCATTTAATCTAAAGTGGTATAGTTCTTTCACTCGCTGCGAGCGCAGCTTAAAAAAAGTGAAATACGAAAGAGTGAAGGCGCAAGTATGAGTATAAAAAACTTCAGTTCTGAAAACTAAACTTCAATTCAAATAAATAATGTAAACGGTTGAAATAACAAAACTTTTTGAAGCTCAAGAAGTTTAGTTGAATCAATCAGTGTGATGCAATGGTTCCTTTTTAAATGCGTTTGAGTTAAAAATATGTTAATTCAACATTTTATTTTTCTCCGTATATATATTAAGGGCTGTCTTTAGTTGGCTTGTATCTCAAAATATAAAAAGAAAACTACTTGATTTGTTGATGTCACCTCAAACTTAATGATAACAGCTATCCATGATAAAATTTTCAGTACCCGTGACCATCAGATAACAGAGAAAATAATTTTTGAAATTTACTAAAATTAACATGGCTTCTTATGGGACGAAAACGTCAAAAAACATAATTCAAAATCTAGCATGGTGACCCCACAAAATTTTTACATTTTTGACCTAACCTAATGCATCGCCATGCAAAATTTCAGATTTTTCCTTCTTTACGACTTTTTAGTCAAATCTCGTAGTAGCTGATTTCCCGCCTTAACAGCTTACACTTCACTATTACGTTACATTACATTCATCCTGTCATTTTTAACATTAAATATAAGGACGTCTACTATATTAACAATCAGATTTACATTATTATTTACAATTGAATCCATTTAAGAAATAAATTTAAGCTCTATCATTTTACATTTTATAGTTTTGGCATTATAATAATTATCTTTAATATTATACACGGAAAAAAATTGTTACCAACTAGAGTTAATTGATCTTAACTCAGTGAACGCATTATTGATATTCTGATATTTAATTAGCAAAAATTTAGCAGGTTTCTTCTTTGACGATATTAATTATAAGCGATGAAAGAAAGTAGTTAATTTTTACTATCTAATTTATTGTTTTTAATCTTGCAAGTCTTGTTAGTAAATTTTAATCAACATATTTGTTTATTTTAATTTTAAAAAGTTTTACCAACTATCCTTCATTAAAAATTACTAACATGTTTATTAACATATTTTTTAAGAAAACATGTTAGTAGAATTCAGTTAACATTTTAGTAACATTATTAAAAGACCGTTAAAAATAACCGTCACTTTTTTGCACTCCTCTTTTTATCAGTTTTTGTAAAACAGTGATACAGTAAACTTGTGCTCCTCAAAATCATCAAGAATATACTTGAAAACAATGAGAAGATGAGCTGACTTTGGAATATATTACTCACAACACTAAGGTAAGCTACATAGAAATATGTTATTCTGAAAGCATGCTTGGAAATTATTGTTTCAAATGAAATTCCATTGTTTGCATAGAGCAGTTATTATGTAACTCATCACTCATTGCATTTCATTATTTGCTTACAGAGCTGGCCTAAAACTCTCCCCCGCCACCCGCAACAGTTTGGATATTTGTGGATTTACAATCTTCTTATCACTGCAAGACCAGAGTGTGCTTCTTGATGGACCATTTCTACAGTTCGATATCACTGAGATGCTGGAGCTGCTAAGTGACAACACAAGTGCTATCCACTCATCATTTGTACCCATGACTGTGACAAAAACTGAAAGTGAAAATCTAACCCCTGCCCCCAACCTGCAAAACAGTGTAGTTATCATGAGATATTAATAAATTAAGTAATTAAAGTGAAATATTTGTGTATTATTTAATTTACCTTGTTTATATAATAAAAAAAGAAATCAATTTATAAATATCCGACTATATTTATAATAAATAATTTAAATTGATAAAATATAACAACCTTGTCATTAATAGTAAATAGCATAGATAGTAAAAAGTTAATAAGTTAGGATAGTAAAACTGATTAACTTGAGTTAGTTACAATTTTATAAAAAACAAAGTTGGTAAAATTTACTAACTTGTCAATTACATACTATCACTCTGTTGTTGATTGAGTTAACTAACTTTTGTTAGTTAAATTAACTAAGAAAGATCGCTAAGTACTTTTCAACTAAAAATTTTAGTAACATACAGCTAACTGTTAGTAGAAATTTTTTTCCGTGTAATATTCCTTCTATATTTTTATTATTATTATTATATTTATATATCACTATCGTATACAGAAATCCAGCCAAGGCCTAGGCCTTATCGGTCGGTTCACATAATTTTTTATTATTTTTTTTTTTTACATTTAATACATACACACATACAAATTTTATTTAATTTAACAAAATAAAAATATTCTTACATATATAGAAACAAAAACATAGAATTATTATTATTTTATATATATATATATATATATATATATATATATATATATATATATATATATATATATATATATATATATATATATATATTATATAATATATATATATTTATATATATAATATATATATTTTATATATATATATATATATATATATATATATATATATATATATATATATATATATATATATATATATATATATATATATATATAATGCATATATGCATTATATATATATATATATATATATATATATATATATATAAAATATATATATATAAATATATATATATATTATATAATATATATATACATATCATACATACATATCATGACGCTATTAATCCCTTTCGGGGTAAGCCAACAACACAGATGTTTTATCCTGACCCAGTGATAGACCTCCACAACTTCCTATCCTGACATACTTCACTTGCTTCCGCCAGTCTCATACCTTGTTTCATACATTTCCTTTTGCATTTCATACTGCGTACATTCTTATTTTTCAAACATCTTCCAACCACCTCAGACCATGATGTTTTAGGCCTGCCTCTATCTCTCCTTCCATCCACTCTACTATGAAATACCTGCTTTGCTATTCTTTCATCACCCATTCTCTCAACATGACCAAACCATCGTAATACACTGTTCTCATACTTCTCAGTCACAGTTTCTTTTACTCCACATTTCTCCAACACCCAAGTATTCCTTACCCTATCTAATCTTGTTTTACCACACATACTTCTGAGAAAACTCATACCAACAGCATTCACCCTACTCATATGCCTACTCTGACATACCCATGATTCAGAACCATATAAGATAGTTGGGAGTAAGACAGAATTGTACACTGTAAGTTTTGCTTTGTTTGATAAAGCATCACTCTTGGCCAATCCTGCCATGCTGCCAACTACTTTCCTACCTGCCGTCACTCTCCTCTCAATCTCCCCATCTATACTTCCATTCTCTTGATATAATCTTCCCAAATATACAAACTCTTTCACTCTTTCCAGCTTTTCTCCATTCAGTGTGAATTCATTTCCATCATCCTTTTCTCCACCAAATACCATTACTTTAGTTTTCCCAACATTTATTCTCAGATCCATTTGTTCTGTGCTTTCTTCCAACCTATCAATCATCTCTTGCAATTCTTCCTCACTCTCAGCCACCATCAACGCATCATCAGCGTACAACAACATCCACACCATTAACAAACCTACGTTTACTCCACTTCCATACTTTTCAGCCAACTTTATACATTTATCCATGAAAATATTGAATAACCACGGCGACATCACACATCCTTGCCTAACGCCTCTACCCACTTTAAACCACTCACTCAACTTTCCGTTTACTCTCACACATGCCTTACTACCTGCATACATGGCTTTCACACCCTCAAGTAACTTCCCTCTCACCCCATATTCATCTAATACACTCCACATCATACTTCTGTTCACTCGATCATATGCTTTCTCTAGATCTACAAACACAGCAAATACTTTCTTTCTTGCGTCCATACATTTCTCAATCAACTGCTGCACAGTGAAAATCTGATCAGTGCAGCCCCTGCCGGGCATAAAACCACATTGCACTTCTGAGATATGACCCTGTGTAACCTTTTGCACCTTATCAATCACCATCCCCCCGTACATTTTACCAGGTATACTTAACAAACTAATTCCACGATGATTTTTACAGTCATACTTATCCCCTTTCCCCTTATATAACGGAACAATCACAGCACATACCCAGTCTTCAGGTACTCTACCACATTTGTAACACATATTAAATAACTGTAACATTTTTACTTCCAGAGACGCTCCTCCATACTTTACCATTTCACTTGTTACTCCATCTACTCCAGCTGCCTTGCCATTTTTTAACTTTTTTACAGTATTCTTTAAATCATTCAATCGAAACTCAATCATCTCCTCATTTACTCCGTTTGATTCATTCTCCTTTTCCTCCTCCATTCTTTCTTCCCTTTCCCCTCCATCCAAAAACAGATTCATAAAATACTTTCGCCAACATTCTCTTCCCTTCTCTTCATCCCACACAATTTCTCCTCTTTCATTCTTTACTCCGCCTGCACTTTTACTATTACTTCCTTTTCTCACTTGATTCACCATCTTCCAGTACATTTTTCTATTACCCATAAATTCACTTTGCATTTTCTCTTCAAATTCTCTCCTTGCATTCAACTTACTCTCTAGCACACTCTTTTTTGCATTCATTCTTTTCTTTTTATACACTATAAATAACTCCTTTTTTTCTAATTCATTTTTTGCATCAATCATCTTCAAATATGCTCTCTTTTTCTCCTCAATAGCCTCTCGTACCTCATCATTCCACCATGCATCCCCAGCTATACGACCAACCACAGCCTCACCACATACTTTCCTTGCAGTCTCCACACAAGCTTCTTTAATTACCTTATACCCCCATTCAACATCATAGTCAGTCATAACCTTTTTCTCCCACTCTTTTGTTACCAGAAATAACCTCTCGTTCATCCCCTTTGTATACATCCTTCTCTCCTCCACCTCCTGTAATTTTTCCACTTTTATTCTCTTTTGTACCACTTTTACCTTCTTATGCTCAATCCATTTATTTCCTAGATCTACTCTAGACACAACCAAAAAATGATCTGTACCACATTCACTTCCTCTACACACTCTTGTATCTTTCACCTTTCCTTTCAGTCTGTTATCATACAGAATTAAGTCAATCATACTTTTCTGCTCATTGCGCACCCATGTATACTCATGTATTCTTTTATGCTTAAACCATGTATTCGATACAAACAACTCATGTTCCACACAGAAATTTACGATACTTTCACCATTACCATTCACTCTAGAGTCACCAAATCTACCAACCACATCTTCCAAACCACTTCTTTTCCTACCCACCCAACCATTCATATCTCCTAACACAATAATTCGCTCTCCCTTTTCACATTCACTTAGGACAGTACTCAACTGCCTCCAAAACTCATCCTTTACATCATCATCCTCTCCATCCACTGGTGCATAACATACCACAAACACAACCCTAGTAATACCCACTTTCATTCTCATCCACATCAACCTTGGGGACACACATTCATAATTTCTCATCATACTTTTTACTCTGTTACTTAAAATTATCCCAACCCCTTGACTTCCATGCTCATCTGAACCCACCCCAGACCATAATGCTAAAAACCCGTCATCCATTCCACTCACATCCTTCTCTCTACCACTACCAAGTGCACGAATATTACTCACATCTTTCCCTTTCCTCTTTGTCTCAGTTACACACAATACATCTAATCCTCTTTCACACATCACACTCACCAACTCTTGCTCCTTACCACTGACTCCTCTCACATTCCATGTACCAATTAACCAAGATCGCGCCAAGTCAAGTCCTGCTGGTGAGCCGTCCGATTTCAGACACCGTTGCTCACCATAACGCTGCCTGTCCGAGGCAGGTTTTTGTTGTTTTTTAGTAATTTTGTTTATGTGATGAAGCTTACTAGGCTTCATGCACAGCGGTCCAGACTTGGTACCATCTTAGCCACTGTTTTACAGAATAGTTGCTATCTTTCCCATGAACCGTATTTCCTGATGCAAGAAACGCCTCATGGGCCAAAACAGCGTTGCCCGTAATCTACCACTAGGAGGTCTGGCAAATGTGCTGGACAACATTACAGATTACATATATATATGTATATATATATATATATACATATATATATATATATATATATATATATATATATATATATATATATATATATATATATATATATATATATATATATATATATATATATATATATTTTCCACTACCATCACTAAATTAAAAATAGGAACAAAATGATTTACTTATCAATTTAAACAAGATAAAAAATAATCTTTTAACTCCTTTTTTACCTGATCTTTTGATTTTAGTATTTTCTAATTTCCTGGAATCTGATTTCACAACTTAGGTGATATAAAGTTATTTAATCTTTCACTGAATCTATTAACAATTTTTGGTACGAATAAAGGATTTGTTTGCGCAACTCTAGTATTATAATTGTGCAATCTTTGTATCCCATGAGATTCAATAAAATAATTTTGACACAAAAACCTTAAATTTCTTAATTATTCAATCGGCAAGATGTTAAAATGTTTAAAATAATCCACATCATTTTCAAATTTATTCCCAATTGTCAATGTTTTTATAATTCTTTTTTGCATTTTTTTTTTTAATTCATACAATTTCCCTTATGAATTTCCCTTGTGTGTTTATTTTAAAATAAAAATAAAATATTATAATGCAAATAAGTATCATAATTTACAATTACTGTGATGGATTCTGATTTTAAACTTCTTAACGAAATGACTTCAACAAAAAAAAAAATAATAATAATAATCAAGAAAATTAATTACTTTTCATTAAAATAAACTGATGATAAGTTGATGCTATAATAAGATGTTATACAGTACAAGACAACCCACAAAGTTATAAGGTTGAAAATTGTATGCATATTAAATATAGAATATCTTAAATATTAATTTAAACATTAAAATAATTAATAGCTATACACCTGTTTTTGAAAACTCTCGTGTTATTAAAATATATTTCATAATAATGAGGTTTTCTCTCTCTCTCTCTCTCTCTCTCTCTCTCTCTCTCTCTCTCTCTCTCTCTCTCTTTCTGTTTCTGTTTGTATTTGGTAGCTTTAATTTATTATATTTTACATTCCATCTAGTCATTTCAGTATATTTCAATTATTAAAAAACCACAGACATTCAACTGTGTTTTTTTTAATAGAGTTGGTAACAATGAGTGTTTGAAATTGCTATTGAAACTAATTTGTTTTATTATATTGATAGAGTACGTAAAATAAAAAATAAATTAAAAATTTTAATTTGAACTTTTTCTAACTTATGCCACTTTGACTTCACTTATATTTATTATATTAATTGCATTTTAAACTTTTAAAGCAGATTTTATAATCATGTACTTAAATTTAATTTTTATAAAAATTATTACCATAAAACAGTTAAGATAAGAATTCAAATTATTAATAAAGAGTACATTTATTTTGTACTTCGTTTTTCATATTTAAATATGGAATTAAAACTGTTTTAAATTTACATAATGGAACTTTTTCCAACATTTTCTGTATCAATTAATTTTTCATTATTGTTCATGAATTGTAAATATATATTCTGTAAAAAACAACGCTTGTTGTAACTTTTTGTTACTATAAAATGCCTGGGTAAATAAAAATAGTAATATTTCTTATAAGATAAAATGAATGCAATGAATAAAATTTAGAACAATAACTATAGACCCCTTACACATCCTTGCGTTTTACCGCCATGTTTGTGGTGCCTAATGCATTGTCCAGCATAGGGGAAACATTATTTCTCCTAATTTTTTTTAACATAAAAACAACAACTGAACAAATTTTTCTCATATTTGTCTAACTTATTAGGAGCTAGAAATAAGGCTTTGATTGAGGTTTGAAATTTATTTTGCTATTAAAAAAATAAAAATGATTTTTTTCCTATGCTGGTCTATGTATTCCTGACCAACAAAATGGCGGCTCTTAAATATGAGTGCAACCGGTCTATACAATTCACTATATATGTATTGTAGCCTGCGCCATAGTGAATGTTGTTTTCCGAACCCCGAACCCCGCTACTAAGTTACCTTCTTCTCGCTCTCCGGCGCTCCGCCGCTGTAACCTGCTCTGCCGCCGGACTCGTCCTCGTCACTCTCGGCCGTCGCTGAATATTCACGCAAAGCGTACAGCTTTGATGGATGTATTAATGAATAATTCTGTGATAACTTATTGATAATCTATACTAAAGGATTATCAATTATAACTGTTATTGATAATGTTTATTAGCAATATAATGTTATTAATTCTTCTGCATTTCTTATATGATATTGGAGAACTTTTCAAATCAAAAACTCACATAAGTAACACTATATTTTATTATAAAATTATGAATGTGGATTATAAGTAATCAAATTAGCGCTATATGCCGAACAATGCATAGAGCGGCGTTATAGCTTGAGGCGCCAGCGCGACACCTCAAGCTCCACACTCAGACTATCTTTCTTCCCGTCGCCTCACACGCAACACACGCAATTATGCTATAATGCACTTTTTATGCAGTTAAACTATAAAGAAGTACATCTTGTACTATATGAACGCGAATATGTAAAGAGGACTAAATATCAATAATAAAACATTACATTATTTTATTATTAATATTGATATTTAAGACGCGCGGGTTACATCACCCCCCTTCTCGGAAAATTCTTGCCCCCAAGAATGATTACTAAGCAGGCGAGTTATTATGCATCTGTGCAATATAAAATGTGGTGTTGTGTTGCATGGAAGCGAAGAAAAGCAAAGTCTGACATGACATAATACATACATTTTAAAAATATATGAGAATTTACTCGTAAGCAAAATTATAGGAAAGTAACATCCGTTTATGTAGCTTATTTAGCATATGACAATTTACTGAGAATTTTTTCTTTTCTTACTTTTTATAATGTAGAACTTTTTATACATGAGAAATTCAGTAAATAAAATTAAAACGAATTTTATAATTATTGCTATTTTTAGGTAAAATTATTATTCAAAACTAATATTGTTATGAATTATTTTTAAATCATAATCATTGAATATTATTATTGATATAACATAACAGAATAAAATTTTTATTATATAAGTAATACATAATATTGCATATTACGCATTTTTCTATATTATTTCTTGTTATTACGTTTATTTTTACTTTTAAAATTACGGTAAAATATAGATATATATGAATTATATTTAAAAATTACAATTTGTCTTAAAATGTTTTATAGTTGAATACAAAAATAGATTTAAAAATAGGTTTTTAACATTATAATATTAAAAATTTTTTTATTTTTTTTTTTTTTTACTTATAAATTTGTTAATTTTCCTTGGTTTTATTAATTTTTAGCAAATTGCAGGATAAACTAGAAATATTGAATGAATATTATATATTTATTATAAAATTTAAAACTTTTTTTTTTTTTTGTTTTTTTTATTATTATTATTATTATTATTGATATTATTGTTTAGCAATAATGCAATAATATGCTTGGCATGATAATTTTCATTCAGTATTTCAACATATGACATAACATTAAATTGAATTTTATTTAGAGAATAAAATTTGTTGTATATTATAGAATAAAGTATTGCCCTTATATGGTTTATGTGTTAAGTTTTTCATAAATTTTTATGATTTTACATTTAGTAATATTACATAAATAGAAATTATTGTAAATTTTTCGTTTAATAATTGATATTTCATGCAAATTAAACTTTACTTCGTGCATTTTTTTTATTGCAATTATTATTTAGATTTAAATAGTTAATTATTTTTTACATTCAATTTTTTGCATATATCTTGATGTTATAAGAAAATTATGTATATTTTTTTATGAGATTTAAAACTATTATTATTAAAGTAATTATTTTTATTCGATATTATTATTTTACTGAATCGTAATTTTTTAGTTAATATTATATATATTTTTTTAAGCATATGAAATTGAAGCAACATAAAATATTTTTTATTTAAACATTAGTTTTAAAATTATTATTAATTATAGATAAACTTAAACCTTTTTTTTTTTTTTACTATAATATTATTGTAAATATTATTTTTACACTTTGCATTTTTTCAGTGTAAAATTTTTTTTTTTTTTTTTACGTGTAATTAAATTATTGCAGTTTTTAGTTAAAATATGATATTTAAAATATGGTATTTAAAAATACAAGTTATTTTGATAGATTATTTATACTAACTTTTACTTATTGAAACTTTAAATATTACTTTTTTTTTTTTTATAGTTTTAACGCAAATTAAATGTTTAATTTTAAATTCAAGTATTGTGTTAATGTTTTATATAATTTTTAGTTTTTATATATAGTTTATATGATGATAATTATTACTATTTTTTATTTTGATATTTATAATTTGTAAGTAATTATACTTTTTACGGTATATAATATTTTTTAATATTTTATTTCTAACTGATGATTTAGTTAATATTTTAGTTATCTTTTGCAATAAAAGTTATTTTCTATAGAAAAATGATAACTTTTAGTTTGAAATTATATAATTAATTGTGTTTTGATTTTCAAGTCTGTAAATCACGAAATTACATGAATTTACTATAGAAACCTTGCACTGTCCTTCCTCGTGTGGCTCTCACACCGGGTCTTAGGGGTAGTTCTTCCTCACTCACAACACTGTTATTGTCATTTTCCTCGTGCTCGGACTCATCCGAACGTGGGGTGTCACGTGTCACTCGTTGACGTGGGGTATCTTGCTTGCTTGTCGAGGGTTGTGGGTTGTTTCTTGTATCATCGTGCGGTTCATCTGATGCTGGAACCTGTGAACAAGAGACAGACACGGCAGTAGTGGCTCTTTTTTTAAACAACTTCAACCTATTATTATGCACGACTACTAATCTATTTGGCAGCTGTATTTCTGAGTTTACAGGCGACAAAATTCTTGTTATAGGAAATGGTCCTTTGAATTTAGCAGCGAGTTTTGGAGATTCTCCTTTCTTCACTGAGTCGTCGTGCAGCCATACCATGTCATCAACTTTAAAAGTTACCTCTTTACTTTTTTTATTATGAGCTTTAGCATATTTCAGGAAAGATTTATGATTATTTTCATAAACTTCTTGACATATTAATTTTAGTTTTTCAGCTAGATTTTGAACATCTTCATTGTTAATTTCAGGCAGTTCATCTTGAATTAAACTAAATGGAGTACGCATTTTCTTACCATAGACAACTTCATATGGGGAATATTTGTTTAAACTATGATGCGGTTTTGTATTGTGTACACAAACAACATATTGCAAAAATTCAGGCCACTTCTTTTGATGTTTATTTACATAATGTGATAGCATTTTTTTAATGTCTTTATGAACAACTTCAGTTTTTCCATTAGAAGCTGGGTGTTTAGGGGTGGTTCTGAGTTTTGTAATATCAAGTAATTTACACATTTCAGAGAATAATTCACTTTCAAACTGTCTGCCTAAGTCTGAATAAAGATATTTAGGACAATTATATACAAGAGCAAAATGTTTCACGAAATTACGTGCTACAGTTTGTGCAGTTTGGTCTTGCATGGGTATCATGACAAGAAAACGACTGAAAAAATCAACAATTGTTAAAATATATTGAAATTCACTAGTAGCTGGTAGTTGAGTAATATCGATACCTACAAATTCAAATGCTTCACAAGGTTGTGGCATTTCTATGAGTTTCATTTTTGTTTTGTCAGTTTCACGACGTGCTGCGCATGATGGACATGTGATACAATAAAAATCTACGTCTCTTCTTCTATTGGGCCAATAATATTGAGATGCTATTTTCTTGTGTGTAACTTGTTTACCACAGTGTGCAGATAAAATTGAGTCATGTTCTTGCTGTAATACTATGTTACGCAATGATTTTGGAAGTACAGCTCTGGGGCCATTACCTGACTGGTAAAATAATATGCCATCATGTTTGAAAAAATTTGGTTTTTTACTTAACATTTTACATTCTGGATCACGTTGTTGATGACTTTGCAATTCATCCAAATCAAATACTTTTACTACATTTACAAATCTACTTAATGAATCGGCATTACCATGTGATAATCCTGCACGATGTACTACACTGAAAGAATAATCTGAAATTTCAAGTGCCATACGTAATAATTTACTGTTTGGATTTTTCATAGTTAATAGATATTTTAATGCAGCGTTATCTACGACTACTGTAAAATGTGGTTGTCCATACAAATAATATTTGAAGTGTTTTAAACTCCAGCAAAAACCTATCATTTCACGAATTGCAGCTGATTCAGCTTGTTCTCTAGGAGCAAGTTTGCGGGATGCATAAGCACAAGGATGATAAATTCCATCTTCACCTAGCTGTTCTAGGACTGCGCCGCTGGCCCAGCCACTCGTATCAACACAAAGTCGAAATTCTTTTCTAGGATCTGGTATAGCTAGTACAGGTGATGACGTCATAATCTTTTTAATTTTTAAAAATGCATCTATGCATTCTTGAGTGAAATTTACTTTTTTCTTCAAATTATTTTTATGATTTTTTAATAAATCTGATATTGGTCTATTTATTTCAGCATAATTTTTAATTAATATTCTATAATAACCTGAAAGTCCATTCCAAGCCATTACATCACGAATATCGTGTGGTATTTGGAAATCTTGAATTTTTTGTACAAGTCTAGGATCTGCTGATATTGTATTATTTTCTATTGTGTAGCCTAGGAAAATAATTTTTTGCACTGCAAATTGACATTTTTTCAAGTTTACTGTGACGTTGCCATATTGTAGTCGTTTTAAAACTTGACGAGTTCTAGCTATATTTTCTTCTATTGTATTAGAAAATACACATAGATCATCTATGTAACATAGTACTATTAGAGGCGATAGATTATGAAGTAATCCATCTAAAAATCGCTGCATACTAGCTGAAGCATTTTTTAAACCTTGCGGCATAAAATTATACTCGTATGTACCTGCATATTTACCTGAAGGTACAGTAAAAGCAGTGTATTTTTTACTATTTTCAGCAAGTGGTATATTGTAAAATGAGTCTTTTAAATCTAGAGTTGTAAAGTATTTACATTTTGATAGATTAGATAATGAATCTTGAATATTTAAGAATGCATAGGGCTCAGCTTCAGTTAAAGTATTGATTTTTCTCAGGTCCAAAGTTACTCTATATTGAATAGTACCATCAGGTGTTTTCTTCCTGACTAAAACTATGCCACTATTATATGGACTAGTTGATTTTCTTATAGTTCTTGAATCTAGTTGAGCGCCTAGAGAAATATCGGCATAATCTTGCAGGGCCATACTTATTTTATATGGTTTTGTTCTAACTATCTTATCTTCAGTTAAACGAATATTATGTTCTACTAGATGAGTACCTTCTCTAATTTTCTTTTCTATGAATATATCACGAAAATCATCTAATATCATAGCTTTAAATTCTTCTCTAAATTTAGGTGGTAAATGTTGTAATTTTTCATTTAATATTTCTTCATTAATTTCTAACTCTTCTTCGTAGTCTACATTTTCTGAGTGTATGTTATGAACGTGTCGAGTTGCATTCTCCGTATTGCTCTCGGCCGTGAGACAATCCGCACTCATAATATCATTTTGAGTTACTGCGATTATACGAGCAATAAGCGTACCTTTGATTAATGTTATATTAGAAGTATTGAAATTAGAAATTTGCACGGGCACAAAATATTTGCATTGTATGCAATTTTTTGTACAATGATGTGAATTACATTCTTGTTTAATTAATTGTGATATAGTACGTGCAACATAAATTCTTTTTTCATCGAGAGGCTGATTAACTTCAAGTGGCTCTACGACAAAGAAATTATTTCTAAATTCTAATGCTTGTTTATGAGAAACTTGAAAGAAATTTATTTTTGCGTTCCCTGGAGAAATTTTAAGGGGTGCTGTAGTTTTAAGTGGAGTATACCGAGGTGGAGTAGGCAATTGGCGTCCCAAATGCTTAACCTCAGCATAATTTGAATCATCGGTGTAACTTGATACTAATGGAAATGTGTGTCCATGTAGTGTAATCTCATTTTTACCGATGTTAATCACGCCCCTGTATTTACGCAAAAAATCAATTCCTAACAAACCATCATAATTGTAACACTCATGCTTAACAACGTGCATCTCAATTTTATAATTATTATGGTCAATGTTCATCTTCACGTTCTTGCAGCCATATGAATTTACTTTTTGGTTCCCCAAACCAAATATTTGAAATTTATTTTTCATTAAGTTACTAGTATCTACAGTATTCCATATTACAGAAGTTTCAGCTGCTGTATCGATTAAAAATCGCATATTATTATTATTTATTTTACATTCTAAAATTAAATTGTATTGATTATTTACATTATATACGTTTTTATTACTAATTGGAACAAATTTTTGTTCTAATTTAGGGGTTGGCGCAACCCATGGCCGTGTGGGGCGCCCTGGAGAAAATTTGGCTCCACGTCTTGCAAGCAAGAGAATTCTTGTTGCGAATCGCTCGGATTTAATGAATGAGAAATTTCTTGTTGCGAATTTTCGCAATAATATTCTTGTTGTGAATTTTCACAATAATATTCAGGCTTTGAATTTTCACAATAATATTCAGGGGGTTGTAAATCACGTGGTTTCTTGCGAGGGGTAAAATCTTGCGCATTTTGCCTATACTGATCAAAGCTATTAAACTGATGCTGATCGAAGTCATAATAACCAGCTGATTGATTATTATCGATATTATTGAATGAATTTTGAGAGTTGAAGTTATATGGATTATTATCTGAATTTTGATGATATCGACGTTTCTTGCGATTAGAAGTTTCAGTGAAATATTGATGATTGATTATTTCAGGATTTTGAATTTCAGCAAAATCTGATCGATATTGATTTTCAATAAATTTTTGATACTGATAATCATTGTAGTAAGGTGAGAAATTACGATTGAATGAAGTATTTGAACGTAGAGTAGTTTCAAATTGATTGAGTGGTGGGGGTAAATTTGAATTTGGCAAATATTGATTATTTGTAGATTGATAATTATCAATTTTTGCGCGTCTTGTTGCTTCATTGAATGCAATTGCCGTCGATACTGCTTTATCAAACGTCTCAGGACATGCTCCACGCACGCGGTCGCCTAGAACTGTTCCTCCTAGACCATGCAGGAAACTATCTAGCGCACGCTGATCAGCTTCGAACTTCACCGCCTCATTTCTATCATTATTATCAGTCAATTCATAAGTATTTACATTTACTGATTTAATTCTATCGGCAAATTGTTCAATTGATTCCTCCGATTGAATCGTAATTACAGATAATAATTCTCTATAATAACGTGTTGTATTCTTACATTTGAATCGATTAATCATGATGTTTTTGAATTCATTATAACATTTTACTTCTTTGGCTTTCACGTCGCTGCTCACGAAAGTCAGCGCTTCTCCATCAAGAATTTGCTTTGCAATTAAGAGAGTTTTATTTACATCCCATCCCCCTAATTCTTGAGCTTGTTCCACTTTTTGGAAGAAATTATGAATATTTTCCTGAACTTTTCCTGAAAATTTAGGTATAGTATTCATAAGAATAAGTGTACTTGAACTATCTGAAGTTTTAGCTATTTGAAAATTTTCTTGCATAACTGTTAGTCTTGTTTTTAATTCAGCAATAGTTGTAGTTTCTATTTCATCTATTTTCTCTTTTTGATTTTTATTCAAAGATTTTAATTCAGAAATTTCATCTTCATGTGATTTATTTTTTTCTTTCAGTGCATTTATTTCATGTACTAAATCAATGAGAGAATATTCTTTACCATTATGTGTAAAGAAAGCCATTTTTTCCCAGATATATTGCTACCAAATTTATTATTAGTCGTGCAATTTTATGTTAAAATTGTAAAAAGAAATGAGCTTACCGTGTATGTCCACTGTATAGAGAAATATCCATGATGAGGAAAAACTGCATAGCGTTCCGTCCGTTCCTTCTCTCTCTTTGCCCAAGGTAGTGTGGAAAAGTAGGTAGCACAAACTCAAAGTTCATTGAAAATGTTCGTTGGACGTTCGAAATTATTCACTTAAAGTCACATAGATACGATTCACCAGCTTCTGACACCATTTGTAGCCTGCGCCATAGTGAATGTTGTTTTCCGAACCCCGAACCCCGCTACTAAGTTACCTTCTTCTCGCTCTCCGGCGCTCCGCCGCTGTAACCTGCTCTGCCGCCGGACTCGTCCTCGTCACTCTCGGCCGTCGCTGAATATTCACGCAAAGCGTACAGCTTTGATGGATGTATTAATGAATAATTCTGTGATAACTTATTGATAATCTATACTAAAGGATTATCAATTATAACTGTTATTGATAATGTTTATTAGCAATATAATGTTATTAATTCTTCTGCATTTCTTATATGATATTGGAGAACTTTTCAAATCAAAAACTCACATAAGTAACACTATATTTTATTATAAAATTATGAATGTGGATTATAAGTAATCAAATTAGCGCTATATGCCGAACAATGCATAGAGCGGCGTTATAGCTTGAGGCGCCAGCGCGACACCTCAAGCTCCACACTCAGACTATCTTTCTTCCCGTCGCCTCACACGCAACACACGCAATTATGCTATAATGCACTTTTTATGCAGTTAAACTATAAAGAAGTACATCTTGTACTATATGAACGCGAATATGTAAAGAGGACTAAATATCAATAATAAAACATTACATTATTTTATTATTAATATTGATATTTAAGACGCGCGGGTTACAGTATCAAAAGCTGAAAATAAATAATTTTTAAAATAAAACGTTAATATAGAAAAAAATCCCCTTTAAGCAATGAGGAAAAAAAATGAATAAACATCTCACTTCAAATAGATATATCATTTTACTAAATCAACAGCTACCGTTAGAATGTAAAAAACAGCTGACACGTGATAAGTAAACAAAAGGAAAGGTGATATTATTATTCATAAGTTCATCATATACATATATGTACATCAAAAACATTAAGACAAAGTTAAATATTTGCATCAAAGTGAATGTGTGTCGTATATCAACTTCTGCACTTTGTCATTTGTTTGTTAGTGTTTGTTTGTTTGTTAAAAAAAACTCGTTTGAATACATAACAAAATACAACTTTACATTTCAGTAAACATTATAGTATATCATGATGTAAATAAAAGTTGATGAATATGTTACTGAAAATGATCATATCATTGATGTGAGGGAGAAAAAAAAAATGAAATTTGCCCCTTAATATATTTGTTATGCTGCCACCCGTTGAGCATTTATGCCCACAAAATTGCATACTTTGTAGGATACTCTCTCTCTCTCTCAATTATAATTTTATTTCAGAGAAAAAAAACATAGTTAAAAAAGAAACACATTGCCATTTAAATAAAATAATGCTTTTTACTAACAAATATGAATGTTGTATTTTTTTGTTTTTTAAGTCTTATTGCCATGGAGCTGAGTTAGCAAGATGCGAAACACATTAAAAAAAAGTTATTGTAATATTTTTATCAAGTGACTTTTTTTTTCTTTGCTTATTTTTTTTAGTATTTTTATAAAGTAAAATGGTTGGTTGGTACCGTAAATTGCAGTACCATAACAATCATACTATAAAAAAGGTGCCTAATTTAAAAATAAAAAGAACACTATAAAGCAGCGTAATTAAAATGTTGATAAGGTCAAAAAAATTGCTCAACGATATTACTCATAAAATAAACACTAAGCTAGTAAACATAAAAGTACAAGGAAAATGTTAACAAAATGCAAATTTAAATTGCACGCCGGGAGAAAATTAATTCCAATTTTTCTGCACCTTTTCCGCATTTATATACACACATTAACAAAGTCAAACAGTAAATAAAATGCAAATTTTATGATAAAACCTTATGTTCGTTTATATATATATATATATATATATATATATATATATATATATATATATATATATATATATATATATATATATATATATATATATATATATATATATATATAAACAGCTTTTGAAATTTTCTACATTAAAATGCACATTTAGAATACTAAAGAGAGTGTTTATGGAAAATAGAAGAAGCATTTTATTAAAAAGCTTGTAAATGCTAAATAAGAGAATATTTTTAAATATTTATATAACAAGAAGCGCTCGTTCTCAATGCAAAATTATATGTATTTCTAATGGCATTTTCTGAAGATTTAACGTAGAACGTGACTGACTTGGACCGGAAATCGCTAAAAGAAGAACTATATTTTTGCAAAAAAAAAAAAAAAAAAAAAAAAAAAAAACATTATTTATTTCCAACAAAACAAACACTATTTTTCAAATAAAATCGAGTAAATTAAAAAAAAAATTGTTCCGAAAAAAGTTTTAATGATATTTTTAATTTTAAAAAAGTTTCTAATTTGACTAAAATTTGCCGCTTAAACTTAAATTTTCACCTTTAAATGTTATCTTTAAAGTGGAGTAACTTAAATATTTGATCGTGTTTTAACATATTTGACATAACTAAACTTTTAAGTACCATTTTTTCTTTATTTTGTGTTTATATTTTAATTCGTAACCGTCTAGTTTGCGAGATATCAGTTGGTCACCTACCCCCTTAAAGCCATAGAAAGCCATAGACCACATAAAACAACATTTGCTTTTTAATGAATAAACAGGAAATGGGATCTTCAAAACTGATGACAATTTTTACGAGAATGTTAATGTAGCCCCACGAGAGAGCGTCAAAAAACTGTAAAGTATGCAATTTGCGTAAAAATTCATGTTTATGACGTCAGAAACATGCAAAAATTAGTGTGAAAATGTTGTGCCAGTTGCATAAATCGAATATTCTGATCACTGCTACGGGGCTACTGTTGGGTTTTGAGACAAACTAATGTTATTTATGTAAATCCCATTAAGTACTATGTGATAAAAATGCTTATGTTTTTCTCTGGTCTATTCCTTTAATATTTTATTCATAATTTTTAGAACTGTAATATCAAGTTTAAGTTCAAAAATATTTTATTTTTTAATGAGTACTACAGTATATTATGCAATGAATGAAATTAAATCAATAAATATATTCATAGAAGTATACTATATGTGAAAATAAATGAGATGTGTATCATTTTTTATATCATTTTTAAGAAGTTTTGTATGTTGCTTTACAGTTATAAAAATAAATAAATTCAAATTGTTTATATTTTCATCAAAGCAGGCAAATTTAAGTACACTATTTTTTTTTTATAAAATTTTACACATACATAATATCGTGCAATATAAGAATATAATGTACTATGAATGAATTTTTAATATCAATATATTACACTTTTAGAGGTGATATTTTAATACATATTACTATATAAAATATAAATTTCATCATATTTCAATAAAATTGATTTTACTGTAGATTTGTTTTAATAAATTTAAATTAAATAATTTTTGCTTTATTTTTATTATCAAAATTTTAAAAGTCAATAATTTTATAAAGTTTTATTTTTTCCCGTCAGTTTTTATTACGATATCGTCATGGGAAAACCATTGTACGTTGATGAAAAACTTTTTCTTTCTTTCTTTCTTTCGAGTTTTTGATCTCTAAATATAACATTTTATGAATTTTTAAAACATGAAAACTGCCTTAGGCAATCAACAATGAAGCATCCTGAATATATATTTTTTAAATACACTGAAAAAAATGTTTGCATTTATACGTGGTATTATATTTTACATCATTACCAAAATTATCTCTCTCTCTCTCTCTCTCTCTCTCTCTCTCTCTCTCTCTCTCTCTCTCTCTCTCTCTCTCTCTCTCTCTCTCTCTCTCTCTCCTTTTATTTGTTGATTCTAAATTTGTTTCCTTTCTAATTATTTGTTGTGTATGAGTATTGAGTATACTACATTTAATTAAAGAATAACTTTAAAAATAAAATTTTGATGTAAAAAATATCGTTGCTATAATACAGTGTTACAACATTTCGTAAAAAACACATAAATTAAACGGAAAATTTCAAAACAAACAATTTCAAAAATTTTGAAAACAAAAGCTCTCTGTTCTTATTGCAATGATTTTCACAATCACGCGTAAGTTCACATAATTCTTACGTGAAGATATAACTATCAATGTTAATTAGATTTTTATTTGAAAGTTATGTCAATTTACGCGTCATTGTAAACAGCCCATTATATACCTTTCTTGTTTATTTTTTTTCATAAATAAAAGTTAAAGAATTGAATTAAATAAAGTTCTATAGAACAAATTAAGGGATAAATTTTTAATAGCTCAATTTTTTTTGGCTCACACAGGAGCCATGGAATTTATTTAGTTACATGAAATTTTAATACTTTTTAACGGATATTTGATGCAATGAAATTTATTATACAATGATAATGTTAATTCCTATTACCAGGTCATAATAATAGTTTATTGTTATCCAAAAACAGACAATGTTACTTGTCCAATACATTGGTGGTACACACAGTACATATAATACAAATTGCATGATATAAAAAAAATAAAAGATGAAAATAATAATAATAATACATATTTTACAAATTACAGAACACATTGCACAACAAAATTTAAGTATACGTAGTTTTCTCAAAGCATTGTATGCTTTTTTTTTTTTTTTTTTGGTGTTATTATATGAGTCGCAATAAACATCAACATGCATTTCGTTACACAATGAAGTAGCTCTAATAAAAAAGCTAAAATAAATTAATAATATCTAAAAAATATTTTGTATTTTTATAATATTATTTTATTGCAAAAACTTTTATTAAGAAAATTGTAATATTATGATTTCTAGTGCATTGACTTCTTAAAACTACATTTTTCACGTTTTACTATTTCTCAAATAACATTCCCTACAGACATTTTTACTTATGCTCTAATAACGACAGACAGACATTCTCTCGAATAGATTCATATACAAATTTTATACGTGTTTATAGTAATGTTACTATTGTAAATTTTTAATTACAAAAAAAAAAAAAAGAATTGTTTGTGTTAATGAAAAAAAGAGAAGAAAAAAAAAAGAGCAGTGAATACAAAATAGAAACAAGTGAAGTCATGTGTAAGCGCTATTTTTTATACAGCAAAAATTATTCTTTGTTTTGTTTTTTAGGTCAAATGATATTTATTCAAATGCTTATTTTGTCTGATATTTGTTATATTTTTTTTTTTTTTTTTTTTTTTTTTTTTTGCATACGAAAAAAAAAGAAAAAAAAGAAAAAAAAAGTAAATATTGTTTTTAATAGAAAAGCTATTTAGTCAGATTTTTTTTTATTATTATTCTGCTCCTGCTTTTCATGTGCTTACGATAGTGTACAGTATTGTTGTTGTTTTTACAAAAAAATATTATATAAAAATATTATATTTTAAGTATTTGTGTTTGTTATTCCTTTCTTTATGAGTTGATATTGAGAAAAATTGAAGAAAACCGGATTCTTAAATGTAGAAAACGTATGCATTTACATCACATAACACTTGATGGAACTTACATAAATAGCATCACTTTGCTCAAAATCCATCGCCATAGCAGTGATCAGAAACTTTTGAATCATATAACTTGCTAAACATTTTCATACTAATTTTTATCTATAGCGTCCAACACAAGAATGATCAAGCAAATACTTTACAGTATTTTCACGCTCTCTTATGGGGCCAAATTTGCATTCTGGTAAAAATTGTCAACAGTTTTGGAGATTCCATTTTGTGTTTCATGCTAACTTTTTAAAGTAATTATTTATTGTTATTACATTAAATAGCGTGTGATGTACAGTTTGCATATACTTACAGATAGATTAATTATTTAATTAGGCTAATTTCCAAACAACTTTCGTCAATTATGCCAGCCGTTTCTATTCAATACAATGGAACACTCTATCAATCACAGATCATATAAGTGGTGTGAGAAAAGCTTAGTGACCTTTAATTTACTAATCTTCAAGGTCCATATAATAAAAAGGTTGAGCGCAGCACAAAACTCACGCATTTGATTTTACTTTGTGATAGATGTACTTGATTCTAAGCCAATACGATATGCCGTTCACCAGCGTTCACCAGTTACGTCACTGATAAGGTGAATAAAAATACACCCGGTGATATGACGTCTTTGGTGAATTCCTTTAAGCTGCGCGACTTTGGCCAAAATTTTTCCCGGAGCAACTAACCTCTTATATGTATGGACCTTGACTATTCTTTAGCATTGCATGTTTTTGTAGTTTTGTTTCTATATTATTATTATAGAAAAATACGCCACTAAGACCGGGAAACTTTAAATGTTATGAAGAATGCCTGAAAGAAGGTCCGTGGAAAAAAGGACCTTGGAAAAAAGGAACTATTAAGCCTTTTTTTCATCATTATTTTAATCTATCACAAATTCTAGGTGTAAAAAATAAAAAAAATATAAACACGATTGGTATGTGAAATAAAGAACTCTCTAGATTCAACACAACAATTTACTTTTTTTATTTTCGACACGCCTAATTAAAAAAACTCAAATTCATTATAAAGTTAATTTTACTTTACGTATATTTAAAGTAAATTTAACAAAAAAACAAAATACAAAGAAAGTAACTCATTGTCTAATTTTAAAAAATAAATAATTTATTACGTCTTTGTTTATTTTTAACCTACACTAAAGTCGTCATTAAAACCTTCTAGAAGACTATTTTAATTTTCACGTGAATCGTAATGTAGTTGTTTTTATTTTAACGTTTATTTTGATGTAAGAAAGTTTTAAATATATTTTACTTTCAATTACGTAAAACTTCTAGATGTTTTAGCTTAGATCTCCAAATTTATGTAGTTTTGAATGTTTAAGAGACTAATTTGAAATGATGCAAAAATGAGGGCATTTTTTTTATCGAGAATCTAGAGGAATAGAATTTAAAATTAATTTCTGCACAAAACATTTCTTTTTAATTAGGCTCAATATGTAAATGTATTACATATATCATAATAAATAATTTGCAGCGTTTTCAAAGCATTGAAATGTTACATTTTGCAGTTTATAGTAACCAGGTCATGTTATTTTTTTATTTGTGTGTACTTATTTATTTTGTATATGTGTTTGCAATTACTGATCTCCTTTAAAAAAACTTATCACTTTTATGATACCATGTATTGTGAAGCTGAATTTATTGGTTTTCTTACGAGTTTATTACGAGTTAAAAATGTAGGTATACTGAAAGAAGGTCCGTGGAAAAAAGGACCTCGGATAAAAGGTCCTACCTGTGCGCAGCTCGCCGAAACGCAGGTCCTTTTATCCGAGGACCTTTTTTCCGCCGACTTTCTTTCAGACACTCAAAAATGTATACACATATTATGTAGAACTACAGTATATCAACACTGGAAAAAAAAAAAAAAAAAAAAAAGCTCAGTTCTATCTTTTGAAAATAAAAATAGACGTCAGTAAATTAAAACCACATTTGAAATATTATGAATTCAAAATATTACATAAAAAACAAACACTATTTCACTTTCATAATGTAACAATATAATATTTTAAAGTTTGTTATGTAAATTAAACTTAAATTAAAAGAAACATCATCATAGTTTAAAATAAAAAGCATAAATAAAACAACCTAAAAATAAGAAATAGGCTTTGTTTTAAAAAATGACGTAACAAACACTCTTTAACTGATGTTACTGTTTTAAAATAATAATCAAATTTTAAAACATAAGGCTCTATATCGTATATATAATATAATAAAAGGAGAATTTAATTTTAGAAACAGACTCTAATTTAAGTTTAAATTATATTGTAATCTTAAAAGTATAGTTTATTTTCATTTTTGTAAACGTTATATTTTAATTTAATATATGTGATAAATATCACCATATGTTGGATAAGGTTAGAAAAATATATATCATTTTAGTCTAGTGTTTTCATATTGCATGAAAAATAGAAAAATTTATTAATTACTTTAGGGGTTCTTTATAGATGGCCTGTATCTCAAAATTTAAAAAAAACAACTTCGAAACTTTATGATGCTATTTAAAAGTAAATATTAATAGCTACCTGTGATAAAATTTTCAAAACTCTTGACCATTAAATAAGAGAGAAATAATTATTGAAATTAACATGGGCTCTTAATGTCTAACACTTCAAAAAATCATAATTTAAAATCTAGCATGGTGAGTGGTGACTCCCATTTTTTTTTTTTTTTTTTTTTTTTTTTTTTTTTTTTACATTTTTGAAGATACCATATCCTAATGTAATGTATCACTGTGCAAAATTTCAGATTTTTTCTTTCTTTACAATTTTTTAGTCAAATCCCGCAGTAACAGATTTCCCGCCTTAAAAGGAGAAATCATATTTTCACACACACACACACATAACTTTAAAATTAAATCTCGGATAAAATATGTTTCTAAGAGCTTTAATTTAATCTTTTATTCTTCAACACTGACTATGGGTGTTGTGTTAAATCAAGTATTAATTTATGAAATATTATTGTATAAATTTATTATTTAAGGACTTTAGCATTTTGTAATAATATGGTATATAATTATAAGGGTTGTATGCTTCTTTGAGATAAGTATAATTTTCTTTGAATATTCAAAATTTTAATCTTATAACGATTCAATGTATCGATTAATTAAACTATTTAATTGAATATAGAACGATATCTTTCATAATATTCCTTAAAGTCATTGCCATCATTAAACAACATAGTTCTTTTTAATGATAAAATACAAATGGGATCTACAAAACTGATGACAATTTTTACTAGAATGCAAATGTGGACCCACAAAAGAGCGTGAAAAAACTGTAAAGTGTATGCGATTTGCGTAAATAGTTCTGTTTATGACGTCATAAACAGGCAAAAATTAGTATGAAAATGTTGTGTGGGCTGCATAAATTGAAAATTTCTGATAGCTGCTCTCTCTCTCTCTCTCTCTCTCTCTCTCTCTCTCTCTCTCTCTCTTTCTTTCTCTCAGCCTTATTATTATCCAATTGATTTTTTTTTATGCTATGTAATTCATATTATACAAAATGGGCGATTATTTCTTTTAAACATGAATTTCTACTCTAAGACATCGATGTTAATATCACCATAAATAAATTTATGTTTGATGTTCTCTATTCGTTTCAATGCTCATAATAATTAGTCTTATTAGTCTATTCAATGCTATATAATCATAAGAACTATTTTAGCATGATAAGACTTGACAATTTAAACTTTAATGACATATAATAATTATATATAATATAAGGGTTGAATTATTATCCACGTCTCTGTGAGAAAATCTTGTACGCAGGTTACAAACAAAACTTGTGTTATTATTCGTGAATATTTGTCTTCTAATTACATTTTCTTTGATATGATTACCCTAATTAATTCAGAAAGTATAAATGCAAAAGTTTTCATCGTTCTCTTTGGACGGTAGAGATGATTTGGAACAAAGTAGAATAAATTCTGAAATATAGTTTGAATATATATAGATATAAATAAAATGACTCGAATTTCTATAAAAATTACTGTACATCAGTCTTGGGTTCGATACCCAACATTTCTATAACGATAGCATTATAAATTCTAGCCTCTTATACTATAACGATATCGTTATTAAAAAAAAAAATCAGCCACGACAATAATACTTTATTCATATTGCTATAATGATATAATTTTTTTTTGTAACGATAACTATAAATTATAGTGCAATGTTTTTATATAAATAAAATATTTCAAATCTTGATTCATGACTATACTTTACCTACAATAATAACCCGTCGCAATCAGATTTTTTATATTTTATTTTAGCATTTCCGCGTATTTTTTGTGCACTTTTCTTACTTTTATGTGTATTTTTTCTTAGCTTTTGAGTAAAAAGTATCGTTATCGTTGCGATGATAATATCGTCAATTGTATAATTGTCATCTTTAACGATAATTTTTATGAAACTGTTAATCTATAACATATCGATAACCAAATATCGTTATAGTATCATTATCGTAAATACGATAATCGAACCCATGACTGCTGTACATGCATCTATATTATGTATGTCACTAACAGTAGTAATTAATTAACTTTAATTTCCTTGAAATTAAAATTATAAAAACTTTATATGATGAAGTATAAAATACACGGGTATATAAATTTAAAAATACACTCAAAATGACAATAAAAACGTGTTTTTTTATTTGATTTTTATAAACTTTTTCATCTGGAAGATTTCTACATAGGTGATACAAATCTCCCTAAAATATCCAGAATTTTCAATATCATTACAGTTTATAAGAACTAAGTGACATGAATGTATTATACGTATTACTATTATTTTCAAATCTTCACATTTTCTTCTTTCTTTAATGCATAACACAAAAATTACAAGAAAAAAAGATAAACCAGTGAACAAAATTGTTAAAGTTTTCTGAAAGTGTTAGATATATAACAATAATACTAAAACTTGAAACTGAACAATTTTAAAAATAGAAATATAATTCTCTAAAATTATTTTAAGCACATGAATTTATTTAAACAATTTTTTTTTGTACTTAAAGACAAAGAAAAAGCGAGAAAAACAAGAGAGAGAGAGAGGTATATAAAAAAAAATTAATTTTGCCTTGAGTGGAAAATAAAAAGAAAAAGTTCATGACGTTGAAAAGACAGGAAGAGTTGAAATGTGAGATGAAAGAATTGTGGTTTCAAAGAAAAAACTGAACACTTTTTTTTCCCTTTTCTCAAGAAGAAAAAAGAAAAAAAAAAATAGTGGGTTAAAGGAAAATCTATCCTACTTTACAAACATAATAGTTAGAATATACCAAAAATACATGAAATTTAATCCTTTTGCTTTGTGAAAATATTATTATAGTACTTACAAGAATTAAATTTATTATAATACCATAATACCATTTTAAGACTGTGTCGATTTGGAACATATTTCCGCTAGTATGGATGAGTTAAATCCCGTGTCAGCTTACTTTTTTATCATTTAGAATACTAGATTGATAATTACCATACTTTATTATCAATGAATTAGACACTACCACGTTGATTTTGTATTTATTTTTATCTATTATCATTTTGACTGTTATATCACGTATCTGACGTCACAATGTACCACCGCCAATCACAGTCACCGCTCTGGTCACGTGATAAATTTAAGCCCCTCCCTCAAGTTCTTTACCGCTATTGCATCTGTACATTGTGACGCCAGATACGTGATATAACAGTCAAAATGAAAATAAATACAAAATCAACGTGGAAGTATCTAATTCATGGATAATAAGGTATGGTAATTATCAATCAAGTATTATAAATGATAAAAAAGTTAGTTGACTAGGGCTTTAACATTATTTTTAAATGTTTAGTTTCATATGAATACATTTGTAAACTAACAAATACATAAAAAAGGTAACTCAATAAATATTATAGTTATGAAATATTATAAATAATAAATACATAACAAAATATACGAACACACAACAATAATAAACTATTAAACAAGGTTAACCATATTTATAATTTATTGTGGTTTTATAACATTGCATGGTAAATAATAAAATACATATTTCAAAAAATTATTATGTTACAATTCAAATGGTTAATACTGTACTGAATTGGAATAAATATTAATTTTCTGGTTCGTATGTTGACTGTGTACTCAAAAACAAACTAAGATGGGACTGTAATACATACTCTTGTTAATGTCTCTTACGAAGAAAATATAAGCATTTATATCACTTCATATAATTACACTTGATGGAGCTTACATAAATATTATCAGTTTGTCTCAAAACCCTCCAGTTTCAGTTTCATATAGGTTCCCCGTGGCAGTAACCAGAAAATTTCAATTTATGCAACCTGCACGACAGTTTAATATAGGGTGTATCCGCGTGACGTCTTATTTTATGCACCTGGAGGCTATACTGGAGTAATGAATAACATTGTTCAGTATAGGACTAACTTCATTTTTGCCTATTTTATTATTTTTTTTTTATGATTATTTTTCTCACATGCTTAAAGGCGTAGAACACCTTGAACAAAAAAGTTGCGTAATATCCTAACAAACCTGAAAATCAACGTTGATTTGGCAGGAGTCATTGATTTCTAATTTATTTTCCATTCACAAAATACCGCTGCCGGTCACTGGCGTCAGAACTCGCCCGGTTTACGTGCGCGTGGACCAGGCGAGCTGTGACGTCAGTGACCGCCAGCGGCATTTTGTGCATGGAAAATAAATTAGAAATCAATGACTCCTGCCAAATCAACGTTGATTTTCAGGTTTGTTAGGATATTACGCAACTTTTTTGTTCAAGGTGTTCTACGCCTTTAAGAGACTTACTCTACCTATTAACAGCATCAATGCTCTCAAAATTATTGATCAGAATTTTTAAATTTGCAAAATTAATTATTTCCCTATGCGGTTCATGTTATAGAGTAATCAACATAACGTCGACTTTAACATTAATGCATAGGCCCTGTACTAATTTTTATCTGAAACTGGAATTATCACACCAATAGCATACCTTACAGTATTTTCACGCTCTCTTGTGGGGTCACATTTACATTCTAGTAAAATTTGTCATGTCATGAGTTTTGGAGATCCCATTTTGTTTTTAATCATTATAAAAAGCACATATTATTTCATGTGGTCTATGGCTTTAATATGAGTAATTTAAAATTGGGGTTTACAAATTGTTAAGACGGCATCAACTTTAAGAATCCAATGACGTCAGCAGTTAAATAAAATTTCAATATAGAAATTCTAAAACGAGTTGCCTATAATTTAAAAATTTTCTTTCCAGTTTTTGGAGGATAAAGTGATCCAATCTATCAATATACATAAATAAATATAATTATATATAAATAAATATATACATAAATAAATAAATATTGCAAAGCATTGAAGCAAAATAAATACACATGATGGTAGAATCTTAAAGATTTATTAGTGACGAGTTTTTTTTTTTTTTTTTTTTTTTTTAAGAAATCGGGTAAATAAAATAAATAGCATAAACTTTATTACATTATAGGCAACAGGTGCGATCAGAGCTAAAAACACTAGTGAGTTTAATATTTAATACACATTAAAGACATCATAATATAGTAACATATTAAGTACTTTTTTTTTTTTTTTTTTAGAAGTCTTACAAAGGATGTTAAATATAAAATGAAACGTGAACGTGAGTCTCAACTTCTATTTATTTTTTATGTTTCTAAAAGGCAACCCACATAAAACAACATGTGCTTTTTAATGAATAAACACGAAATGGGATCTTCAAAACTGATGATTTTTACCAGAATGCTAATGTAGCCTCATATTTAGACATCAATCTGGGCTATACGTTACTAGGATTCTGTTTATTAATTTTAACGGTTTAATTTGCAGTAAACCTTTCTTTTATTTAATTAACAATAATAAGTAATAAGTTATAGAGCCCCTGGCCTCAAAAAACAATTTCCTCTCAATGATAAATCATGATATAGGACTATTATAAATACACATGTGCCTTAATCCTTCAGTACTCTTACAAACTAGGGAGAAAACTTGTAAAGTAGGCAACCCACGCTACAATTTCTATTGTAGACCCGGAATTGATGACGTCATCAATTCCTAATGTTGCCTACTTTGCAGTTTTTCAAGTCCAGTTTGTGAGGCTGGGTGAACTGTGTGAGGCTGTGTGAACTGTGTGAGGCTGTGTGAGGCTGTGAACTGTAATGGTGCCATCTCATGATTTTGACCTTTTTTTTATTTAATTTTAGGATGCCAGGAGCCCTTTAAGTGATATAACATTACTTATATAAAATATCCATATTGTGTTATTAATGAAATATGTATATTTAAATTCAAATTGAACAAAAAAGAGGCATGAGAACTTGTTCATTGCTCATTAAAGCAAATATAATTACTTTTACTTTAAACAGAGAATTTAAAACAATAGAATTATTATTATTTTTTTTTATTATTTTTTTTTTGCAATTAATATGAAACCTCAGCTTATTAGTTTTGCTCTTGTCTTTTTATTTGAACAAATGTATAAGGAAATGCCATTTTAATTACAATCCTTTGAGCTTCTTATGTACAACTACAAGCAAGAGAGAGAGAGAGAGAGAGAGAGATTTATTCGTGAAGATATAGACGTACTTACAAACAATACAAAACAATAAAAATAAATATATTCCCTATATACAATAAACAAGCAAAACCGTCAACTTTTTCTAAAATTATATAGCATATTTCCTGTAATATATATTTTTCATGGCATTATAAAAAATTATTATGGATTTAGTTAAATATCATTTGTTCATAGAAATATGATCATTTCTGAGATATTTGATGCACAGCTACTATAAAAAAGGCAATTCATAAAGTGATCTGACAGTATATTAAAATAAAGATCCTCTATAGGAGCATTCATCTATTTACGATACTGTATTCATTAGCATTATTCAATTAAAATGTTTTTTTTAAAAAATGACAATTTTATACATAATGTACTCAGGACCGTGATAAGATATATTACCATTTACAATCCTGCGCGTGTTTTCCTCATAAGAATATGCAAATTAGAGCAAATATTGCAAATTTAGAGCGAGATTTTGAATGGTAAACATTCTTATTGTGGCACAGTAAAATATTCAAAAATTCATATAGTTTACAACTACTTATTCATACTTAAAGGCATAGAAAAAAATGAAACAACATATTGTTCTTTTTAATCATTAAACACGAAATGGTATTTACAAATACTGATGATAATTTTTAACAGAATGTAAATGTGGCCCCACAAGAAAGCATGAAAAAACTGTAAAGTATGCAATTTGCGTGAATATTTCTGTTTATGACGTCTGAAACAGACAAAAATTAGTATGAAAATGTTGTGCAGGTTGCATAAATTGAAATTTTCTGATCACTGATACGGTGCTACAATTGGGGTTTGAGACCAATCAATGTTATTTATATAAGTCCCATCAAGTGTTTTTTGATGTAAATGCTTGTTTTCATGTTGTCTATGCCTTTAAATAAAAATACACACAACTCTCTCTCTCTCTCTCTCTCTCTCTAAATTCTCTCTCTATTGAATTCTATACACAGTTTAATTTACTATTTTGTTAACATTAATATATAATGTATAGGTATATACAAAACGTTAATTAAAATTTTGATGTAAAATAGAATTAAATTACAAATTTTATATAATAGTATTAATGTTTCACATTTTATATAATGTAAATTTATAATTACGTAACATTTTGTAATTAATATAATTAAACATGAAATTATTAAAGAGTGACGAGAACTTATATAATAGGTTCTAAATCCTTTATTTGATAAAGTATTATTATGTAAGAAGAATAGTGTATTTTTATTTTCAAATTTTAATTATTCTGTCATGTATTCTAATTCTATATAATATCTGTAAAAACTATAATGAAAAATTATTTAATTTTTTTTTAATATGTTATGTTTAATTAAACTTTTGCTTCAGGTATATTTTTTTTTTTAAAAAACATGGTATTAAATGTTAATTTTATGTAATATTTTCAACATGAAAAGTTAAATTTTCGTCCATCGCTCAAAAGCATAGAATCAGTACGAACATTTAGACATAAATTCTTTCGTTTTTTTTTTTTTTTTTTTTATTCTTTGACTAAACCTTAATGAGTTAAAGGCAGTTTCCCAATTGCATTTTTACACCCCAAATCTTCCAAACCCCTGTCTTTACAATTATAAGTTTGTTGTGCGAGTTCATCCGAAAAGGGTCTGACCACGGTCTGGCAAACATACCGGCATTCGCCACACTTTAGATTGAGGAAACCGTGGAAACACTCGCAGTCAGGATGGTTGGATAGGTTCATTTTGCCTCCCTAATCTCCAAGCTAGCTCCTTGCCATCGCCAGGCTTTTGTAAAAGATTGGTCGGTGGCTGGGATCGAACCCGCGACCTCTTACATGTATGTCAGGCGCGTGAACCACTAGACCGTTAACGTTTACGTTGATTAGGAAAATTTGATGCTCCATGAATTTATAAATAACAGTAGCAATCATGCTACTTTAAGGTTTTGCATTATACCTTAAGAAAAAAAATTGTAGCTGAAAAAATAAACATAGATAGTTCCCAGGGTAGAGAGTATGGCACAAAAAACATAGGTCGCAAAAATATTTTTATGCACTTGTTTCTTTTCTTTGCATCATTTAACATTTTATATAACAAACTGTCAAAATTGAACAGTATAAATATCATTTTCAATTTCGAGAGAAAAATAAAGAAATGTATAAAATAAATTATCCTTATCTTACTGTAATATTATTACGAAAATTTTGTAATATTTTATGTATTATTTACAGAAATAAACAACTCTACACTAAATCATATATTCAAACATAAACAAAATGTTATTGTATTTTCACATGCTATAAAACAATTTGAAAAAAACAAAAACAAAAACAAAAGTTTCTAAAAGAAAAATAGTTAACTTTTAAAATAAATAAATAGAAAGATTCTTTACAATAGATCTAGTTGAAAAAAAATAATAATAAAAAATAAATGTTTTGGTCAATCGATTTCAATCAAGAGTAAACTCTTCAGTATTACGAAACTTTTTTGTTCAATTTTCTTCAAGTGAAAAGAGAGTGAAGTTTTGACGTTCAATCTTAGTTGTACTGGAAGAGAGCGGTTTTCTAGGCTCTGCTATCTACTGTATAATATAGAATTTTGTGGTGAAATTTTAAAAGTTTTTGTAAACACTATTAAAAACATTCTTTAGAAAATGATTTTGTCCAGCTTACCCTGTCTCCACGAACGGCAAGGCAAGCATGCGGCCGTGTGTTATCGTTATTCTAGGGAGGTTTCATGTACGGTTTTAGTGTAATAATTATTACTTTTGCTTGTTTCTACAGTTTGGTGAGTAAATTTTTTTTTCTACATCAATTAGGGTCATTATTGCATTAAAAATATTGGCACATTTTTATGGTTTTAATTTTTTTATAACAAAATGTGTAATTCGCCTACACTAAAGTCTAGCCTTTTTAATGTAATTTTGAAAAATAAAGAGTATATTAAAGGTAATTCGATTCAATTGTTATTTGCATGTTTAATTGTGCTTCTAATAGAGAAATTAATGTATTGCCCCTGAATATTACTAATATATGCAACCCGCGCTTTAATTGTCTGTATAAGTACGTAAATTACGTACCACAGCGCCAAAATTACGTACTTAAGTAAGTAATTTTTGAAGCACTATTATGTACGTAATTTACGTATTTAAGTACGTAATTTGTACGTAAGTTTCGAGAACTAGGATGTACGTAATTTACGTACTCAAGTAAGTAAGTTGTAAGTAAGTACGTAAATTACGTACCACAGCGCCAAATTACGTACTTAAGTAAGTGAATTTCCTTCACATTGTAAATGGGATATAAATTTACGTACTCGATGTACGTAAATTACTAGGTTAAGTAAGTAAATTTTACGTACAAGTTACTTACAAGTTACGTAGTTATTTAGTACGTTCGTGGAGACAGGGTATATAGCAAGTTATAATAAAAAACAAAGTTATTGCAATGCTTTGTTTTTATTTTTCATTACTATTTTGTAAAATTGCATTACACTTTATTAAAATTGATATATCACAGAAACAATTTTTAATGCAGATCCTAAAGGAGCTTATCGGTATAGCGCGCGGGGAAAGCTAAGGTGTCCCCTAATTTAACATTACACTTAGGAAAAACACTTTTTTTTTTTTTTTTTTTTTTTTTTTTGCTTGCTTGCTATTTTTGAGAAAACTGCTCCACAGATTCCGGAGAAGTGTTTTACGTGTTTTAAGCCATCTTAATTTTATAAAAAAAAAAATCAAACTGATAAACTCCATTGTAATCAATATAAGGGCTCAAATTTTAAAAAGAAAACTTGGAAGCTTTATGATGCCATTTGAAAGTTAACAGTAACAGCTACATAAAATTTTCAGAACCCTTGACCATCAGATAAGAGAGAAAATAATTATTGAAATTAACATGAGTTCTTATTGGACTAAAACTTCAAAAAATCATAATTTAAAAATCTAAGTGACCCCCCAATTTTTTTTTACATTTTCGAAGGTACCCTATCCTAATGTATCACTATGCAAAATTTTAGATTTTTCTGTCTTTAATTTTTTTTTAGTCCCGCAGTACTGATTTCCTGTCAGAAATTATTCTAATATTTTTATATTATGTGTACTGTGAAGCTTGGTTTTTAATACTCTTACGTACAATAAAAATGTATGGAAGTAAGGCCTTTAAATTTCAAATATTAATTTGTTTTATAAAATGTCCTATATAAAATTAGACTAAAAATAAATCTCTACATGCCGATGCAGTTGCCAGTGTATCACAGGTAAAACGATATAGGAGAGATGTTAGTGCTTGACAGGTCTATTCATATCTACGACCTGTCCTGGCAGTAGTGGTAGTATCCCACGCCAAGTCAGAGGTATCTTAAGACGGTTCACCAATCAACTTTATAAAAAATACTTTTTATTTAACGAAGGGGGTGACCGACTTGGACCGGAAATAGTTAAAAGAAGAACTATATTTTCACAATAATTCATTATACATACATTATTTTATTTCCAGCAAAATAACACTATAATTTTCAAGTAAAATCGAGTAAATAAAAAAAAAAAAAAAAAAAAAGTTGAGTTCCAAAAAAAGTTTTCTTAATATTTTTAATTTTAAGAAAGTTGCTAATTTGACTAAAAATTTGCAACTAAAATTTGAATTTCTACATTTGCATGTAATCTTTAAAGTGGAATAACTTAAATATTTGATATTGTTTTCCTAATTTTGATATAGCTAAACTTTTAAGTACTATTTCGTCTTCATATACTTTGTATTAATATTATAATTCGCGACCGTCTAGTATGCGAGATATCAGTCGGCCACCTACTCCCTTAATCCATACATCCACTATTAAATCACACGTTACTAGGTTTACAGTACGTACATGGCATCAATATGTAGAACTCATTTTCATTCAATTCAATTTGTATGAGAAATCGATTTTTTTTTAAATATATATTTTATTATTTTTCCTCATTACTTTAATGTAATATAAAAAATAGTGCCCACTAATAGATTTATTGAATGATAATTTTCTATTTATAAAATTATTAAATTATTCATTATAATTAAATATAAATGAGAATTTTTTATATATATATATATAAATATAAAATTTTAATTGCTTCAGGGTGAAAACACAATTTTATTTTCATTCAATAAAACAAGCAATTCATATAAATGTTTAATTTCAATTGCTATTCGGATATTCCGGATATATGCTTTTAAAAAACAAAATTAATTTAACTTAAGGCTAGCTTATAGGTTTAAAAAAAAAATACAAAAAAAAAAGTATTGTAGTGTTAAGAAAATTTGTAACGTGTAGAGTAAAAGGAGAACCTTTTAATTTTTAATGTATACGTATAGTAGCATCAAAACGTAATAAAAAAGGGATAGCGGTCAGTGGTGTTGAATTTGACAAACACTTTGGATTCTTTCTAAAATAATAATAAAAATAATAATAACAAATATATGATTTTTTTTTTTTTTTTTTTTTTTTTTTTGCAATTTTGTAACAACTACAATAGCAATATATTTTACATATATCGATACATATTTTATTATGCTTTATTAATTTTTAAAAAAATGTCATAATATCATTTTGTATCGCAAAAGCTATAATAATTTGTACTTATATGGAATTCTGATTAAAAAAAAGTATATAAAAAATTAATAATACTGAAAAAGTAAATACATATTTTATAAATTTATATTAACATGCAACTGACATGAAAATTAACTTCCTATACAATGTTTAATAGCTTTTAGTATCTTAGTAATGACACCACAATGTGCTGTGAATATTCATGTAATATTAATCAATAAGTAACATATGTTTATAACTTACATAATATTTACATAGTATTACAGAGGAAACAGCTCATTGTCATTAATTTAATCTCAACTTCACACTGTAAAAAAATAAATTTACCGAGTGCAGAAGGCAGCTGACTCGCAACTCTGTACTCCTCACCGAGTATTTGTTCGAGCCACTGCTCGAACGTGAAGTGCGAGAGCACAACACGTTGCACGATGCATGTTTACATGCATTCTATAACGACGCACAGTATTCGGGAGGTGCATGATTGATGTGATTGCACCGACCAGCCTGCCTAGATGTTTCCACGGTTTCTCTAGGCTGTCATGATGAATGACGGGCTGTGTACTTAGGCCGTGGCTGGCCTGTGTGTGCTTTTCCATTTAATTGGAACGTCCTTACCTGTCGATAAGACAATGTCTTGACTGGGACTGGGATTGGTGTATAGCACAATAACACAATATGACAAGCAAAAAAAAAAAAAAAGTTATAAATAATAATATGGTGAAATATTACCCTCATGTACACAACTTTTCACCCCCCCCCCCCTTCATTTTTTACTTACGATAGTGATAATCATAGTAATAACTGAATTTATAATGAATAAAAACAGTCATTATTCAAATAAATTACAGTAATTTTTTACTTACTAATAGAGCTAAATTGTTACAGTAGAATTTAATTTAGTACATTATTTTTTGCTTTTTTTTTTAATAACGTTAAAAAAAATTGCTGTGAACATAAAATTAATTACAAACATTTTTAATGGTTCATAACATATTATATTTAATTTAATTTTCAACTTTATAATATATTAAATAATTAAAAATTTAAGGGAGGCTGATATATCTCACAAACTAAACGACCGTGAAATATAAAATTAACATGAAGTAAAGATTAAATGTGACTTAAAACTTAAGTTGTGTCAACACATAAAAACACGATCAAATATTTGAGTTATTCCACTTTAAAGGATACACGTACGTAAATATGAAATTTTAAACTTTACTGCCAACCTTTTCAATCAAATTAGAAACTTTTTCATTTATTTTTATCTCGGAATAATTTTCTTTTTAATTCATTTAGTTTTGTTGAAAAATTGTTGTATTTGTTTTGTTCGTAAATAATGGAGAAAGAATAATTGCGAAAATTAAATTCGTCTCTTGAGTACTTCCGCTCCAAGTCGGTCACGCTCTACATTAAAGTAAAGTTTCATGAATTTAGGTATAATTTATTTAAATCACTTTTGACCAATTTTTGACCAATTTTTGTTGGTGTTTGTTGAAATTTCTGCATTTCAGCAAATAAAATTAAGTCAAAAAGTTAAAGGGTATAAAAATGATTTTTTGTTGAAGAGGCCACAAAAGGCATCAACTTACATAGTCCTCTGACATATTTTGAACACTTTGAAAACATAAATTTAACAAATTATTCAGTTACATAGATGTAACTCTTCAGTACAAACCAATAACTTGGTTGAAAAAAGTTTGAACAGTAACTTGTTAGTATAAACGTTATTTCCTAAGCGATAAAGAGTTAGCTCTTGACATCTTAAAAAACATTGTATAGGGTCTATGCATTCATGTTAAAGTCGACGCCATGTTGGATAACTCAATAACATGGGTAGCATAGGACAAAAAATAATTTTGCCAGTTTAAAAACACTATGCAATATTTTTGGGAGCATTGATGCTGTAAATATGTTGAATTAGTATCGCAAGTATGTGAGAAAAATAACAATTAGCAAAAAATTAACCAATTTCCCAAAGAAAATTGGCTTAAATGAAGTTTGTTCTATGCTGAGCAATGTTATGCACTACTCCAGTATGGCCTCCAAGCGCAATAAATATGTAATCCGCATACACCCTAAAAAAAAGTCTTAAAGTAACTCTTAAGTTATTTTTTTCCGTGCATAGTTATCTTGTCAGAGTTTTACAATATTATGAGATTAAAAAAATATGCAAATGTATTGACATATTTTAATTAATGAAGTGTAGATTTTTTTATGTTTTATAACACAATAATAAACTGATAATCAAAACACTCTATCACATATCAATTCTAATTATATTTTTTATATACATGAGTACATGACAAATACAAAATCAAATTATAAAATAAATTAGCTAAAAAGTAATCTAATTTTATCTTACTCTGTTATATTATACAGATTTCTCACTACCTTATACATTATCTATATTTTTATATTAAAACTCTATCGCGTGAGTAATAGTGATTTTTTTGTGCGGTATTCACCAAACGTAACGAATATTTTAACCCATTATTTTATAAATAAAATCAATAATATAAGTTAGCCTTGATATGGTCAAAATTATCGTAAATATAGTTATTTTAAAATACTTATTTTATTTGTTTTTGTTTTATAGGTAAGTTCGTGATGAAGAAAGAGAGAGGACGGAATTGGTGAGATAAAACCATTAAATATTATAATTTAATGTTTGTTTTTTTTTTTTTTTTTTTTTTTTTTTTTTTTACATTGTTATTTCTTCATATTATATCTGATACAAATTAGCATAAATTGTAAAATAAAGAATATAGATCGAATTTGGTTTGAAATTCAAAGAAAATAATAATAAAATAAAGTGATAATTGTTATTTCAGAGGCTAAAAATTTGATTTCCACATTTTGTAACTAATATATACGTTAAAGTTATTGATTAAATAAAAGTTTTATTATAGAAATTCTTTAGCCACAGTATTTATTTTTTTCAAATGACGTATACTTTAATTCAATCCTTTAACGTTTATTTATATACGAAAAAAAATATAATAAAACGAGCATGGTGTGTATCGTTTCAGTAACAACAGGGGGCTCCGTTTAAATTTCTTTTTTTTTTTTTTTTTTTTTTTTTTTTTTTTTTTTTTTTACGAAATGTTCTAACAGTGTTGTTTAAAAGAAAATTCTTAAATTATAAATGCATTGAAAATATAGTTACGCAATTTTAACATTTTCCATTAAAAATAATGAATCTTCTTTTTGTGTAATTGAACAAATTTAGATATTCAAAAGCTGTTTCATTTCTATATACTATACATAAGCATGATGTATATTTATTATCATAATTATAAATGATACTGATGCATGCAATACATATTACTAAGAATAAACTCTAGGGAGTGATGTACTGCATTGTTAAAGTTCTAAATTTATCTTTCTAAATGCGCATGATGTGATGAGAATAACATTTATATATCATGCATGCAATCTGTATCTTAAAATGCAGTTATAATGCAATTAAGCATATTAAACTTTTATACATACTCACCAAAGTTCATTGTACGATCATTCATGTTTATATTATAGGTCAATATTTAGTTATACTATTAAGTTCACTAATAAAATAAATGATAATAGTTGTATTTGACTAGATGTTTCCACGGTTTCTCTAGGCTGTCATGGCGAATACCGGGCTGTATGCTTAGGCCGTGGCCTGCCCGTGTGTGCTTTTCCATTAATTGGAAAGTCCTTACCTGTCGATAAGACAATGTCTTGACTGGGACTGGGATTGGTGTAGCACGATAACACAATATGGCAAGCAATCTTAAGGATTGTATATAGATGGCTTGTATCTCAAAATCTAAAAAGAAAACTTCCAAATTTTATGATTCCATTTAAAAGTTAATAGTAACAGCTACCTATGATAAAATTTTCAGAACCCGTGACTATCAGATAAGAAAGAAAATAATTATTGAAATTAACACGGGATCTTATGGGACTAAAACTTCAAAAAATCCTAATTAAAAATCTAGCATGGTGACCCCCCAAAATTTTTACATTTTTGAAGATACCATATCCTAATGTATCACTGTACAAAATGTCAGATTTTTCTGTCTTTACAATTTTTTAGTCAAATCCCGCAGTAGCTGATTTCCCGCCTTAATTAAAAACAGTTCTTAATTACTGGTAGAATTGTTAATGAAAACTTTAAATTTAATGTATATATTATCTCCTAAACCATTAAAGCTATATGGAGAGATGGGGTTTAATAACTTATTTACCCAGGATATATAGGATTGAACTCGATGGTAGAACGAAAGTGCTTAAGTCAATATTTCTTAAAGAAAATTGAATTAAGAATTGACTTTTTTTCGATTTAAACAGACCATAAAAAAAGGCATTAGACTGTCATTAATTGAGTCATATTGGCTAGTTTCTTTATTTTATATCCTAACATGTTGCAAAATAAATAACATACACGTGATTGTTAATATACGTATTTTACTATCATTTAAATTCAAAGGTTGTTTTTCTCATAAGAATAACATTGTACATTTAGCGAGAGTGTTTGAGTGGTAAAATATATGATTATCACAATCGTGTGTAGTGTACTTAAAGGCATAAACCACATAAAACAACATGTGCTTTTTAATGAATAAACATGAAATGGGATCTTCAAAACTGTTGACAATTTTTTATCAGAATGTTAATGTAGTCCCACGAGAAAACATGAAAATATTGTAAAAGTATGCAATGTAAGTGACTAGTCATGTTTATGACGTCAGAAACATGCAAAAATTAGTATGAAAATGTTGTGCGGGTTCCATAAATCGAAATTTCTGATCACAGCTACGGAGCTACAATTATTATAGGTTTTGAGACAAACTAAAGTTACTTATATAATTACCATCAAGTATTTTGTTATAAAAATGGTTATGTTTTTCTCTGGTCTATTCCTTTAAAGCCATAGACCACATAAAACAACATGTGCTTTTTAATGAATAAACACGAAATGGGATCTTCAAAACTGTTGTCAATTTTTACCAGAATGATAATGTAGCCCCACAAGAGAGCGTGAAAATACTGTAAAGTATGCAATTTGCGTGAAAATTCATGTTTAAGACGTCAGAAACATGCAAAAATTAGTATGAAAATGTTGGCGGGTTGCATAAATCGAATTTTCTGATCACTGCTACGGGGCTACTGTTGGGTTTTGAGACAAACTAAAGTTATTTATGTAAGTCCCATCAAGTGTTTTTTTTGTGATATAAATGCTTATGTTTTTCTCTGGTCTATTCCTTTAATATTTCTTTATTGCGTTTAATTTTTTTAACTACGTAAATATTCTGTTTCTGCAAAGCTTGTGCCACGGTTGCTTTTACTTTACATGTTGAGCGTTGGGGGGGGGGGGGGGGGAAGGAGCTAATTATTGTACAAAAATTGAATGAAGAAGAAAGTTAAAAAGCAGCGTCAATAAGCTTTTGAAATTAAAAAATAAATAATAATAAAAAAAATCTGACGGAGAAAGGAGAGGAAAAGTAAAAAAGGAAATTACTGAATTTTCAATATTTATTTTCAATGAAGTGATGATAATATAAAAAGTTTTTAATTTAAAATAGCATTTATTTTTAATATTATAAAAATATATTTAAGCAATGAAACTTTGTATCCCATTGTTGAAATTTTTTCATTAAAAATCTTGCAAAATGTTGAAAAAGAAAAGAATAATAACATATAAATGATTTTAAACTTTTATTGTTATTTGCAAAACTTTATTATAGAAAACTCTTCAGCTATTTATATTTAGCAGGGAAGAATTTAATTTTAAGTTACAAAGAATCTAAGGTTCTAAGGTTTGTTAAGATGCATTCACATATTCTTAAATTTGTTATAACTTTGCACAGCAAATTATTAAATCGCATTAATATAAATGGGAAAAATTATTTTCTGCTCAAAGTTATAACAAATTTAAAAATATGTTAATGCACCTTAAAATACCTAAGAACCATAAGAAAAAAATGCATTTTATCAATAAATAACTGAAACTGTAAAAAAGGAATCAAATAAGATAATCACTGCCAAAAAAATATATAATTAGAAAAATCAAATATATCAGAGACGTCAGGGTAATTAATAATTATTAAAAGGATTGTATAAGTGGCTTGTATCTCAAAATTTAAAAAGAAAACTTTGAAACTTTATGATGCCTTTTGAAAATCAGTAGTAACAGCTATACCTATGATAAAATTTAAAAAAAAAACGTGTCCATCAGATTAAGGAATTAAAATGGGCACTTATCACTTATGGGACTTAAAACTTACAAAAATAATAATTTAAAATCTAACATGGAACCCCCCTCCCCTATGTTTTTAACATTTTTAAAGATACCTTATCCTAATGTATCATAAATTTTTTCAGATTTTTCTTTCTTTCCCACTTTTTAGTTAATTATCTCAGTAGCTGATTTCCTGTCTTAACTTATTTGATTATAGAATTTTATATAAAAAGTTATATACATGTTTATATATTTGAATTAAATGCCCTTAGTAAACATTAACACGTATCCCAGCTGTCGTATACTGTGTTTGTTTTTGCTGTTTTGTATGACACAGGGAAAAAGTGTTTCATTTGCCGCAAGGAGATTTATTACCATTTTTATGATGTTAGTTTTTTTGTGTGTTAGTAGTAGTATACATTGTGAATCTTAACATGGACATTGGAAGCATATGTGGCCAAATTTTTAGTACCTCGTATAAAATAAACCCTATAAACTTTCATATAATAAGAATGAAGAATGCTATTTTTATACATTTATTGGAAATAAACGAGTAGAAAATTATTTTTAAATTATTATACTCATTCATCAAGAATTTCTCTCTCTCTCTCTCTCTCTCTCTCTCTCTCTCTCTCTCTCAGTCTAATGAATTTTGTTTGAAAGTGAAAGAAACGCTTTAATTTAGATTTGAAGATTAAAATTTGTATTTATCTATATATTTATTTGCAGTCATATTGAACATAAAATGAGGAAGGAAAATATTATGTGAGCGAGGTATGAACAAAACGGCACAAAAGTAACATGCACACCGCAAAAAAGTGTAATGGACCACTTGCAATAAAAGGTTTTTAATTGTTGCAGCAAGTAAGTGAAAACGATTTTTACATAAGAAATGCATTAAGAATTATTCAAATTATTTTAAAAAGTTTGTTCATTGCAAGTGGTCAATTGTGATTTAGATTTATAAGAGAATTCTCTTAAAGCCTTTTTATTTTACTAAACACAAAAATGGATTTTCAAAAATACAATTATTTTGTCCAAGAACCTAATTTTGACGCTCTAAACGTATAATCAAATTTTCAGGTTATGCAACCCGGACAGCTTTTTCTATTGAATGTGAACAATCCTGACGTCAGAAATGTTCAAAATTTGTGCATTTTGCCTACTTTACAACTCTTTCACGCTCTCTTGCAGGGTTGCATTTGAAAAAATTGAATATATATGATAAGTATATATAATTTTGGATGTCCCATTTTGTGTTTAATGAATTAAAAGGTCATTACATGGTGTTAGGCCTGGACGGTCACTTTAAGTATTTATGTGTAATAATTTTGTACTGTAATATTGTTTAGGGTCTTTTATACTTTGATTATTATAAAATATGGTATATAGTGATGCATACTCATTTATATTGCATTGAAGATAAGCCTATAAATAAGAAAGACTTCATCAATTTTAAGAGTAATCATGATGGCATATTTATAAAAAAAGCGTAAAATTTTGAACCAGAGTACTTTTTTTATTTATTTAGAATGTTCAGACCACTGGAATTTCTTGTGAATTTTTGAAAAGTGTATAATGTTAGCTGAATTTTTCTAGGTGCACCGTATTTTGTTTATATAGCAAACCATTATAAAATTGAATAACACTGACTTCATCTTTTTTTAATTATCTTGACTGGCGGCACTTTCAACGTTTCCAAAAATAATGAAAAAAAAATCCAGTAATCAGAAAATTCAGAGAAAAAAATATATAACTGGCTAAAAGTTTTGAGGACTTTTATGGTTCTTTTTCACGCCCAAAAAATTGTACTCTTTCTCATTGTATTTTTTTTTTATTTTATAATGAAAATAAAATTGTAATAAAACAGACACTCGTGTAAAAAAGACGTTTACTTCATCATTTCCTTTAATTTTTTCTCGTAAATTTGAAATAAATTTAGTTCAATATTATATAATCAGTCTTCAGAGCTGCTTCTTTTTTCTCTCTGTTCTTCTTGTATTAGATTTATTTTCTTACATCACATTGAAATTAAATATCGATTGGTTTTAAATTAATAATTTATAAACTAAATTGCCTTATTTTTTTTTCTATTTATTTTTTAATTATTATCCCATTTCAAAAATATTCATACAAAAGATACTTATTATCAAAATAAATAAAAATTTGCCCACAAAAAGAAAGAAAAAAAATGATGTGATGATGTTAATTCGCGCTTTATTATTTTAACATTGTATTATTTTATTCCAGTTTGAAACATTCAGGAAGTGTAAAAACAATATTTATACTTATTCTCCCTCGCTTTTGAATTTTTTTTTATTTATATTTTTTTAGGCTTCAGGTACTTTACAACAGAATATTAAAACAAAAATGTGGTGGAAAATTGTGGGGGAGGGAGGTAGAGAGAGAGAGAGAGAGCAAGAGAGAGAGAGAGAGAGAGAGAGAGAGAGAGAGAGAGAGAGAGAGAGAGAGAGAGAGAATAATGTTCAACTTTCAGCCAGAAAAATAGGTTTTTAAATTTTTAAAATAAAAAGAGCTTTAGGGCTACAATATTTTATAAAAAAAAATCATACAAAAAATATATATATATTGTTAACATTTTTGATAAAAATTGTGACATATTTTATTATTAATTTATTTATATAAAATATAACAAGTTTAATAATAAATAAAGATTTAAAAGCCACAAAATAAATTTTTATTTAATATTTATTATTGCGTATAGTTACTGTAAATAATTTAAAAACGGCATTTTTTTTAGTTATAGCTATACAGTTTATATATAGTCTCCAATATTATGATTTTATATTTAAATGTATTATTTTGTATATTATATAAAATATATATACATAATTCTAACCCGTTAAAAATCATGCTATAGGACTTGTTATAATTTTATTTTTATTTAACCTTGTATTTATACATGCAATTCAATGTAGCCAATTTTAATAATGCGCAATTTCACAATAACGTGTAGTACAGACAATTATCTCCATCAAAGATTTGACCTACATTTACCCTTTACTACACACACATACAATGTATACATATATTTTTAAATCGATGTTAATTTTTCCTTAGGGAATGCACGCCAGAAAACGTCATTTAATTATTCTCTGGCATAATTAGATAAGGAAACATAATGTTTAAAAATTCTTTCCAAATGGCAGTTGGCCCAATGTCAGTAAAACAATTCAATTATAAAATAATAATAAAACTTTATATAGTAAAATAGCATGACGTTCCTACCATAAAGGCTTTTAACAAAAAGATGCATCGTTTCATGGAGTTTTGTAACTTTTTTGATCGAACTTTTATTTATTATTATTATTTTTTTTTTAGCCCTCAGTTTAGTTTACCCCAAGGGTGAGATTCATCAGATTACTTAGGTTACCTAAATCTTAGATTTCCTAACAAAATGTTTAGAAAATCCTCGGGTCTTAAGATTCCTGGAGCTTTTAGGTTTCCTGAATCGCAACCGCATTTTCCATTATGAAACAAAACCATATTTTATTAAACAAAATTAAATGCAATAATGCATTCAATTTGAAATAAGTCTAAAAACAACAACAACAACAACAACAACAACAACAACAACAACAACAACAACAACAACAACAACAACAACAACAACAACAACAACAAAAAGACTGTAAAATGCAATGAAACTTTATTACATTTTATATTAACTAATTTATCAAAGGTCTTGGCCAAATAAGAATTCAAGTAGTAGCTTTTTAGTATACACACACACACAAGAAAAAATTGGCACGAAACACCAAAGCTAACGTACTCTAAGAAATCTATATAAACACATACAGAATAACGTATGTACAGGAAGTATTTTGATGATGTGAATATCTAGGTCAGTTCTTTCAATACTTTATTAAAACCTATTAATAAAGTGTATAGCGTACTGTATATTTTATACGACGTATACAGTATATTAAAGTTATTATATATTGGTCTACCTTAATTTTATCCGAATCTGTCGAGAGCAATAAGGATTGAAGTTACTATATGTAAATACTGTACAGTATTTAAAATTTAATAGTTATCCACCATTTCAAAATATCATTATTTCCACTACCACGTTTAAATAATGCAATAAAATACACTGTATAAGGTAATTATACACAAGTAATTCCTCACATTGCTCATACATTGTAATTGCTCACAAGTTTATTGAAAGAGTTACTTGTGACATAATATAGTTTTGGAGTTTAAATATATAGAGTATACATTATTAAATAAAGTAAGATTAAAAAATAATAATGCAAAATTATATTACATGGAAAAATACAAAGTCTAAAATTCAAATTTTTGGCCCTCAAATATTAACCTTCCTAGAACTGGTAAATAATTAATACATAAAAAAAAAATACAAGTATTCATTTAAATGCGCTCTATATACACATACAATAATACGTCATTTCTTTTTACATTCCCATTTTTATCATTGTTTGCATTCTACTTTAATAATAAATCTAATATACAGTAATGTAGAACTCATTTTTCTCTCATCTTTCATGCTTTTTAACGCATTCTCTCTCTCTCTCTCTGTCTTAGGAATTAGATATTAAAATAAACATTAAAAAAGAGACAGAGAGAATTTAAAATATATATTTTTTAATAATAAAATAAAAATGTCAGTTACATATAAAATATAATATTAAATGTATCGCACATAGTAAAAAATTTCTACTCTACTATATAAAATATTATTATACGTTCAGAAGCTGCATAAAAATGTTCGTATAATATAGTGCCATTACATTTAATATAAGAATTGTTATGCAATATAATATATACCGTATATTATTCATAATGGTTTTATAATATTACTTATACATAAGTTGTGAAATCATTGTTTTAATGCATAGATAATATAGTGATTTTATAAAAACTTCTGCATTGCTTTTGAATTACGATAAAAAGTTCCAAGAAGTTTTAAAAACTATTGATTCAGAGCGAGAAACATCCATGATATAGTAGATAAAAGTTTTAATAAATCAACTATAGAACAAGTTAGATATTTTATAATCTAAAATATAAGTATTGAAAAGCTTGTTAACAGATTTGCAATGCTTTAAAGCCATAGACCACATAAAACAACATGTGCTTTTTAATGAATAAACACAAAATGGGATCTTCAAAACTCATGAAAATTTTTACCAGAATGTTAATGTAGCCCCACGAGAGAGCGTGAAAATATTGTAAAGTATGCAATTAGCGTGAAAATTCATGTTTATGACGCCAGAAACATGAAAAATTAGTATGAAAATGTTATGCGGGTTGCATAAATTGAACTTTCTGATCACTGCTACGGGGCTACAGTTGGGTTTTGAGACAAACTAAAGTTATTTATGTAAATCCCATCAAGTGTTTTGTGATATAAATGCTAATGTTTTTCTCTGGTCTATTCCTTTAAGTATTGTAGAATTAACGTATATGACCACACTGTAAGCTTTGAAAATTTCATCACAAAGCCTAAGTGACGTCACAAGCGTTAGGACTCAATGAAAAAATTTTAAGTCGTGCAACGGCCAAGTTTAACGTTTATTTCAACGTGATTTTAACGTTTTTGACGTCATTTGTCATCGTTAGATTGCCCATGTTTAGTGGCGTCATAGTTGTTAATTTTACAATATTAAAATATTGAAAAATCAAGTAAAAGGTTTTCAACTAAAACTTTTATTAAAGTAATAGACCAGAGAAAACATAAGCATTTATATCACAAAACACTTAATGGGATTTACATAAATAACATTAGTTTGTCTCAAAATCCAACAGTAGCCCCGTAACAGTGATCAGAAATTTCAATTTATGCAACCCGCACAAGATTTTATACTAATTTTTGCATGTTTATGACGTCATAAACATGCATATTTACGCAAATTGCATACTTTACAGTATTTTCACGCTCTCTCGTGGGGCTACATTAACATTCTGGTAAAAACTGTTATCAGTTTTGAAGATCCCATTTCGTGTTTATTCATTAAAAAGCACATGTTGTTTTATGTGGTCTATGACTTGGTATCAATTGGTTTTTAATATTTCTAAAATACAAAATCTGTGAAAAAAATGCGACAAAAAACAATGGTTTATTGACAACCCAGAGCATTCATTATACACAGTAATTTAAACATGGATATCAATGTTATCATGGACTAATATACATATCAATAAACTATGAATAACTATATACTATGAAGTAAATTTTATTAGCATATCAAAATAACATCAATATTGTCGTATAAAGTGTTAAAAATATTCAGAGATTAAAATAGAAATAACATTGTCTAATTATTCTATAATATCAATTCAAAAAGACGAATAATAAATAATATTAATTTTAGCTTTAAAATTATCCTATACTGTACCTCCTAGCTACATGTGTGATGTGTTTTTTTTTTAACTTATAGGGTCTATGCATTCACGTTAAAGTCAACGCCATGTTGGATCACTCAATAACATGGGTGGCATAGGAAAATAACTTACTTTGCCAGTTTAATAACACCATGCAATATTTTTGAGAGCATTGATGCTGTATGTTGAATTAGTATCTCAAGTATGTGTGAAAAATAACAATTACAAAAAATTAACCTATTTCCCAAAGAAAATTGGTTTAAATGTAGTTTTTCCTATGCTGAGCAATGTTATTCACTACTCCAGTATGGCCTTCAAGTGCATTAAATATGACGTCATCCGCATACACTCTATATAAAATGTTTTTTTTTTGTCGTAATTTTGCTCTCTCTCTCTCTCTCTCTCTCTTATACATACACAAAAACACACGTATATTCTTTAAAAACCTCGTCTGCAACAATTATATTCATTGTTATTTATCTTGTTAAAATTTTATCATAATATCAACTTTTGGTAAACATTATTTGAATTTAAAGCAACTCTATCATCAATTTCACTAACACTCTGTACAGATTACACAATTATATACGCACTCAAGGCAATTTAGTTGTTATTGTCAAAAGTTTTTATGTTTCTCCTTCATATTTTCTAGTGTATTATAGCAAAAAAAGTTTATGAAACTTATTTTCTTCCACAAGAAAATATATTGTGTGCTATAAAAAAATAATAATAACTGACAAAGTTTTAATAAGCTTTTGTTAAAAAAGTAAAATAAAATTTATTAAGATGGAAAACTTAACTTCATTATTTACTTCATTTGCTTATAAATTGTTCATTAAAATACTTTTATTTTATATATTACAATTTTAGAGTGTGAAATGAAACACTGTATTATACAGAAATAAAAACAATGCCTCAAACGTTTTTATATAAAATTATACATTTTGTTTTATTTAATGTACATAATCTGGTTTTCCATTATTCAATAACAAATATAAATATACATAAGAATCTATTTACTCTTACATATTTTATTAACGTGCATCGTAAAAAATAATAAAAAAAAAAAAATGGAATCAAATATTAATCTCTCTCTCTCTCTCTCTCTCTTAAAGGAACAGACCAGAGAAAAACATAAGCATTTATATCACAAAACACTTGATGGGACTTACATAAATAACTTTAGTTTGTCTCAAAACCCAACTGTAGCTACGTAGCAGTGATCAGAAATTTCGATTTATGCAACCCACACAACATTTTCTTACTAATTTTTGCATGTTTCTGACGTCATAAACATGAAAAGTCACGCAAATTGCATACTTTACAGTACTTTCCCGCTCTCTCCTGGGGCTACATTAACATAATGATAAAAATTTTCAACGATCCCATTTCATGTTTATTCATTAAAAAGCACGTCATGTTGTTTAATATGGTCTATGGCTTTAAAGTTCAACATTAAATAAACAAACAAAAACAAAAGAATTCTCAAAAGAACACTTATTTTGATTAAGTAAAATTCCCATATGTAACATCTTCAAAAATTACCTTCCTTTCCAGAAAAAAAAACTCTTGAATTATATACGATTTTAGAAGTACATGCATACATAAGATATATTCATATAATAAATTTCATCCAGCTTTATACACATGGTGTTATCAAAATGAAAATAAATGATTGCTAATACGTGACATTATAATAATAATAAAAGTTGCTTGATGTAATAAAAGCATAAAAAACAATTTTGGGTATAGAGAAGTAATAAGAGTTTAAGTAACAAAACTTTTTGGTCGTCGTTCAACAATTTGTCTAGTACAATAAAATCAATAAAGTAGTAACATGAGTTTGCAGTACATGGTACTGTAAGATAACATGTTATTCTCTTGCCTTATATGGCAATACTGAAAGTATTAAATACGTTAAAGGCATAGAACACTTCGAACAAAAAACATGTCTAGTATCCTAACATATCTAAATATCAACGTTGATTTGGCCGGAGTTATTGATTTCTAATTTATTTTACATTCACAAAATGTCAGCTGCATGTTTATGACATCACAGCTTACTAGTCCACGCGCGCAGAAACAGGCAAGCTGTGACGTCATAAATAAAAAATTTTATTAAAAAATTTTTTTTTGGAACAATAAAACATTTTTAAAATTTACTCGCATTCATTAGAAAATTATAGTGTTTGTGTTGCTGGAAATAAATAATGTACAATAAAGAATTATTGTGAAAATATATAGTTCTTCTTTTAACGATTTCCGGTCCAAGTCGGTCACCTTTGACGTTAACCTAGTTTCTGAGGAATATAGAAGGGTTGATCGACATTATGAATAATAATACCATTTCGTGAATTCTACTTTTTTTTTTTATTAAATAATTTGTTGATGCCAGCATCTCTTTAAGGACAAAAATGACTACGTAATAATTATGCAAGCTCATTTTCAGCATAATTTGTTCAATACAGCATAATCTATGCTATACTGCATAATTACTATGCTTTAAAATACTAATATTGTATTATACAGCATAAATATTTATGTTGTACTCATTTAGCATCATTTATGCTATAATGTAGCATAAATTACGTAATTATTTGTAATAATTAGTAGTATAAGTAACAGTAGCATAATTATGTAAAATATTAATATTATATTTTACAGCATAAATATTTATGTTGTTCTCATTTAGCAACATTTATGCTATAATGTAGCATAAATTACGTAATTTATTTTTTCCTTGTTTTAAGTTACGTCTCCGTTTAACCGCATTGCTGTAAGAATACAAATGGAATTAAAATTTATATCACAATGTCTTTTACATACAATGGGTGAAATGGTAAAATATTATTACAGATAATGGATGCTTTTAAATATAATTATAATCCTTTACAGCAATAGTCTTGTAATAACTACTTTATTATTATATAATATAATGGTACTTTATTATCATTAGGAAATATAAAATTAATTATAACATTTCATTAAGTTCAATTAATATTATACACTCCACCAAGTTTAAATTTTTTACCATGTTTTTTTACACTCAAGTGTTTTTATCTCGTAAAGAATAATATTAAAAATTTGGCACAAATATTTTCAAAATAGTAAAAACTTTAAACTTGCTCGATAGTCACAAAAAGAAGACGTTACGTAATTTATGCTGCATTTATGTCATGCATTGCATAAGTTTGATGAATTGGTACAGCATAAATAATTATATAATATGATATTTCTGCAATATTTAACTTAGTTGTTATAACTCTAAAAAATAATCGTTGAAAAACTTGAACACGCAGGTTTGCAATTCTTTAACTGTTGTGGAAATGAACGGTTATTACGTCATTAAGCGTTGAAATTTTAACGATAAAAACGTTAGTGACCTCACAAGCGTTAGGACCAAATAGAGTGTAGACTTGCAACGGCAAAGTTTAACGTTTATTCCATTGTGATGCTAACGCTTGTGACGTCATTTACGCTTTTATCGTTAGATTTTTAATGTTTAGCGGCGATAACTGTTAATTCTACAAACTTAAAGCATTGCAAAACTGTGTACAAGCTTTTCAACGTTTATTATTATTTTTTTTTTAGAGCGAGGCACGGAAAAAAAGTAACTAAAGAGTTACTATTTAGACTGTTTCATAATCAATTTGTTAGATATAATATACAATTTTTTTAAAGATTTAAAGAGCTAACTATTTACATTTAGAAATAATGTTTATACTAACGAGTTACTGTTTAAACTTTTTTCAGCCAAGTAATTGGTTTATACTGAGAAGAGTTACATCTATGTAACTGAATAATTTCTTAAATTTATGTTTTTCGTGTGCTAGTAAAAATTATGTAATGTTGCTAAGAATGTTGTTTATGATGCTGAAAATGAGCTATAGCATTTTTACGTTATATATTTTAGCCGTGTATGCGTGTTTTCTTTTCCCCCAACATAATTACAGGTGTAAGAGATATTGAAGAAAATAAAAATTCCATCGTCCTTAACAGACTATACAAATAGAAGATTTCCTTACCAATTAATTTCTGTTAATGACATTCTTCAGTGTTTGGGGAACAAAGTTTTGGTGGAGACGAGAAACTTTTTCTTTTTTTTTTTCTTCAACACAAAACTCTCCAACATCGTATTTTTCTTTCTAATTACTGATTCCTTAAAGTATATGTCGCCCTTTGGGAGATTCCTTTTTAATCTTTTTTCTCCCTCTGTTCTATTTTGTAATGGATTTTTTGTTTCTTCTCATTTATCTTTATACTTTTTTGATATTGTACTTTTAGGAAGTTTGTGAGTTCACAAAAGTGTTGGTGGACTTTTTTTTTTCTTTTTTGTAATCCTGCAATTAATTTATAAAATATTTAATTAAAGTCACAAATATGTTCGTCATATATTTATGCTTATGTGTGTTTAGTTTATGCTTTCTGACTGTAATATTACTTTTTATTTGAGTTTTATTTGTATTAAAAAAAAACTTCTTTCATATTTTCTATATTATGCTTTTTTACAAAAATGGTATAGACATGCACACTTCCGGCTATTTCAGAAATATAACTACGGACTCTTCTAGTGTGTGCATTCTACGTAATAACTGATTTTTAATAACTTTCTGGCTCTTATTATACATTAAAATCATTAACAATTTTAAACCGTATTGTTATACTGACTGCATACATAAATCATTCATCTCCACGATGTTCATGAACTGTTCATAAATGTTCAGTTTATGAACAACAAATGATAAAGTTCTTTAGGTTAGGTTGATAATACAAAATACAATACTTTAGTTTCTAAAAGTAATTATTTTTCATGCAGCACAAGAATAAAAAAAAAAGAAGTTATGAATATGCTTTTAAAGAGCCCCTGGCCTCAAAACCAAAATTCCTCTCAATGTTAAATCATGAGATAGGACTATTATATTATAAATACACATATTTTGTGCCTTAACCATTTATTACTCTTACAAACTAGGGAGAAAACTTGTAAAGTAGGCATCCCGCGTTACAATTTCTGTTATACATCAGGAATTGATGACGTCATGAATTCCTAAAGTTGCCTACTTTACAGTTTTTTTAACCCTAGTTTGTGAGGTTACAGAAGGGTTGAAGGATATAATATGTGTATATCAATAATAGGCACATCTCATGATTTTTACGTTTTTTATTCGATATTTTGACGCCAGGAGCCCTTTAAGCAAATATGTAAACTGAACGTTTAAAATTAATTTTAATTATTACCTTTTTTTTTAAAGTTAGCTTTCTGTTAATTCTGTGCTCAATCATTCTTACGAGAAAAACTTAGGTTCTACTATTTTCCTGTCTTTTAGCATTGCGGAATCGTGTTTTTTTTAGCATTATTTTTTAGTACCTACTGCACCAAAGTCGGAATTTTTTAATGAGGCATAGTAAACACAGTTGAACACTAAACAAGTTTATTTTTCATCTGTATTTAAAGCATCAACAATATATATTTCGAGAACAAAATAAAACCAGAAAAAATAAATAATATAGGGTGTGTACGCATGACGTCATTCTGAGTGCTTTTCGATGCTCTTCTTGAGTAATGAATAACATTGCTCAGCATATATAGGACAAATGTAGTTTTTGGCCATTTTCTTTGGAAAAATAGCTATTTTTTGGTCATTATTATTATTTTTTTTTTTGCATACTTGAGGTACTAATACAACCTGTTGACAGCATCAATGCTATCAAAAAAAATTGCTAAGTATTTTTAAACGGGCAAAAAGTGCCATTTTCCTATACCGGCCAATGTTATTTAGTACTCACTTATGACGTTGACTTTAACATGAATGAAAACATCCTATAAATCACGTATTATTGTATTTACTTTATGATTTAAATTAGAGTGAATATAAAAAAATGACGTATTTTTAATATACTATATAAAGTGTGTTTAAAACGGACATACTAAAACTGTTTGTTATTGTGCATTAAAATAATGTTGAGAAAATGAGTATATTAAAATAAAGCCATTATTATAAAATGGACATAAAAATTCAAATTATAAAATATACATTATACGAGAGAGACTTTGAATTTAATGGAAAGTTATTAAATATAGATAAAGACTGCAAGGATTATTAAATTTTCTTTTTTTTATATATACCATAAAAATTTTAATACTGTAAAAAAAAAAAAAAAAAAAAAAAAAATGACACGAATATTATATTCTATCGTTTTAAAGAGTTTTTTTTATATATAATCTGAATGTTTAATCTGCGAGTATTAACATTTACCATGAGTTTTTTTTTTATAAATTTGGTTATAAAATTATACTGTAATTTTCATTAAGCATATAGTTGTAAAATAAAGAACTTGGATATATTTTCATCATTTACTGTCTACTGGAATCAATTAAAATTGTTTTTTTACTTTACAATCTTTATATGCGCAAATAATTTACGCTCTATAATGTTATTATAGCAGTTGTGGAAACCAAAAAGTGTTCATGAAACAAAGTGATTAAAATTTATTGTCTTACTTTAGGTTTAAGTATATAGTATAATTCTAATAATTACTATGATTTAAGATTAATTTTAGGCTTTTTTTTTCCTTTGTCGTCGTTTTCACAGCATTTTAATTTTCCTTTTTTCATTAATTCACGTATTTTTACTCTTTTTAATAATAAAAAAAAGTTCTAGATAAAAACTATAAATAAATAGGTACAAAAAGGTGGTCAATGGTCCTTGTTAAGAACCCTGGGTCCTCCTGAGTTGAGTTTTGGAAGGCATTACGCACTTCGCTCAATTCATTACGTCACATTCAATTTGATCCTTTCTTTACCTCCAACTTTCAAACACACAACTTTTCGACGAAGATTTGATGTGCACTCGGAGGCTTCGGACCACCCGATATTATCATCTACAATTTAGCGTATATAAGCTTCACATGTCTGCAAAAACCAACCCTCTTATGTTGCAGATTTCAATTTTAATTTCACAAGTAATTACAATTTTAACTTTAAATTTAAAGCTATGTATGATTTCAATATCAATTTTATAATAAAACTGATATTTTAAAATGACTTTTTATGTTAAACCATTATTAATTTTTATGCAATAATAGTGCAAAAGTATAAAAAATTTAGGGGCTTAATTACAATAACTTAATAAAGTTATAACTAAATTTTTACAATAGGTTAATAATAGTAATAATAGGCGAATAGTTAATTCTTATACGGCTTAAAAACGCTGTAATGTGATAGATATAAAAATTAAACGTAATTTTCATATTTTACTTAATATAAGAATGCATTAAGTATTTATTAAATATTGAATACTGCAAACGTTTTTGTTGCATTTACTTCATTATATTGGCAACCCTTAGAAAGGAGGAAGGTGCGTTTACCTGTATACAGGCCAACATACAAGGGAGAAAGTAGGTCGCAATACCTTCTATACTTCACACTCTTCACAGAATAAAATTTTGTACAAAGGTTTTTACTTGAAAAATTTTAGGCCTATACAATGATGGTTGTATTTTTTTTCAAGTACAGGTAACTGCGAAAATTTATTTCACGTTACACCAAATTCAAAAACTTTTTGAGTGACATGATCGTTAAATTTATATATATATATAATATGATTTATTTATCATTTAGGTTCAAAAAGTCTATATCTCTATAGCGTTGGATACATATTGAATTATTAGACGAATATTTCCAAATTTACGTTTCTCTATATAGAAAGAAAAATTTATCTGTCAAAATGTTAGTTTTTAAATTTAATTGTAAACGATAACAAAAGAGCGAGCAAAGGTTAAAAAAATGATATAATTTTTTTTTTACCACTTATATTTAGTATACATAAAAATACAATTGTTCTACTATTTATTTTATTATTATTATTATTTATTCATAAACAAATAAAAACCTAATACATATACACAGATAATGATAACCTCTCATATTATTTTATTCATAAAACTGATAAAGAAGTGTTAAACAATAGAAAAGGTTTTTTTAATTAAAAATTTCAATTTGAATTTCATTTTTTTTTCAATTACACAAAACAGTGCTTATATATAACAAAAGCTCAAAGTAAATAACGTGTGTGTTATGTAAATACTGTAATACTCATATTTTTTTGTAATTCCATTCCAAATTGAAGCTATATAGAAGTAAATAATAATAATAATAAAAAATCTATTGTTTGTTTTTTTCAATTAATTCTCTTTAAAAAATTCATTTTTTCAAAAAATAATTAATAACTAAAGGATTTTGACACGATATACAAGTAGTGGTCAGCAAGGCAGAGGTGTCATTTACTACAGCTCCATTTTTATCGTCTAAACTTCTTTGCATTCATATTAATGCAATTATAAAAACAATTAATAAGCTTTTTTTTTTTTTTTTTTTTAATTATTTTGTGTTTTACAATTTTTCCCTGTCAAAACTTGTAAAATTATTCCTATTGTAAATTTTTTATACAAAAAAAAAATTTACATTACTTAAAATAAAATGCCATTATCAATTCAAGTGCTTTAAAGAATAATAATTTTTTTTAATTAATTTTAATTTAAATCCAATTTTTAAAAATAAAATTTGTTTTTAATTAAAATATTGTCGTTGGAAGTAATATAGTGGTCAGAAAACAGTTTAATGTTTTCTAAATTTTATCGTAAACACATTAATCTGGCAAAAACAAGCAAACAAAAACTCTTGAACGCTGGTAAAATAAATTTCAGTATATTTGCCAATAATGTAAAAAATTAATACTAAATATTTTATTAGTAAATTTAGTTACTTACAAGTTAGTTAAAAAAAACACATTAAAAATAGAATTTCTAGTACAAAACAAATTATGTGGCATTATTATGTCTGTAGCCTCATTGTGCAGTAAAACGAATAAGAGAATAATATCCCAAATGTATAAGAATTATAAAAGGATGAAAAAAGGACCGTGGTCATCCCCATATTTTAGTTTTATTGTTACGCACTAGGGTGTGATAATAATAACAATACGTGTGTAAGAACATTTCACATATAATTTTTTTATATGTATTATGGTATTATGGTGTAGTAGAATACACATAGCTTTTGTAGCTTTTTCTCATAAAAAGGATGAAAATTATAATTGGAGTAAAGTTATTCATCCTTCTTATTATTTTATTGTATACTAAAAAACACTAAAAAAAAAAAGAAAAAAAAAAAGAAGAAGCTTTATAATGTAATGCAATAAATATTAATTTTTGGATTACCTTTATCTTGAAAAAGAGAAAAAGTACTAACAACAAGAGTACCAAAAGATAACAATGGGAATATCAACTTCTTTAAATAGCTTTATATTATAAAACTTCAGAGAGAGATATTTTTTATCCTCACTTTCTTTCTTTCTTTTTTTTTTACATTTTTTTACTTTTTACTTTTTACTTTTTTTTTTTTTTTTTTTTTTTTTTTAGCAATATTTAACTTCAATGCGGTGTACAGAAACTAACACACCTCACACCTCTATTACATAATGTATTAACAATTTTTTTATCCTGTTTTTATATAAGTTTATAAGGAATATATTTTCAGTGTGTATTTTATTCAAAAATAAAATACATTTATTTAATCCCATATAATTTCATGTTAATCTTATAACAAGAAGAAACATGAATAAAGATTATGATAATTTATTTAAATCCCTTAAGTGTTAGCATGGCTATTATTTGGAGGTTATATAAAAAGATACTACATATTATAATATCAAGCCCTCAAATTTTGTAGCTAAAGTATATAGTTTTGTTTTTTTAAGTTGAAATATATTGATTAATAAAGAATAAAAAAATAGGTAGGGAAATACATCAAAGATTTTTTTTTTATAATTATTATTTTTTTTATTCTTTGAAGCTTTACTAATAAATAGACCGTATTTTTTATTTTGAATCTATTGAATCGAATGCAATATATGAAGCAAAATGCTCCAGTTCAAGCAAAAGTTACTATTTTTTTACTCTAATTTCCCAGAATATGCCTTTTCTGATCCCTAAATTGGATGAAAAATATATCTTAAAATAGATAGACTATAAAAAAAATGTAGTAAAAAATAAAAACGCAAAGAAAAAAAGACATAAACGCGTGAATCGATTTTCAACTCTAATTAGGTCGCTTTTCTCTTTCATATGTACACACTTTGTAAAGAAGACGAAACTTATTTTATTATTCATAAAATTTCTCGAGGGCTTAAATATGTCTACGCCAAGTAACCTCTTTTTCCGCAGTGACATAATAATATATTATCTGTGTATATTTTGCACTTGAAAATTGTCAGCCAAGCATTATACAACCTAATTTAAAAATCACGCATCTTTTTTCTCAAAATCCTTTCCATATATTATATCAAAAGTTAATAAAATTTTTAAAATTTACTATTTAAATTTTTTTTATTAAATATTTGATACCTTAAAGTTATGGATGTATGAAATAGAAAAATAACAAAACTTTATTTCTCGGCGTTTCTAGCAGATTCAGATTTTATTTAAAAGAAAGTTTGCTGTGTTTTCCTAGAATATATTTTTGAACAACAATTCTTTACAATGTCACTATTTGGTCTATCTATACAAAGGTGCGATCTTCTAAGTTCTCTCACCTGCATAAGCTGAGTGCCAATTTGTTACAGTTTATAATAGCTAAAAAAATAAATGTCACAAAGCAGAATCGAGTACAATGAAATGTGTGCATAAATGTCACAGTTTCATTATAAAGACTTTATTTTAACATAAACTTACCAAATGAAAAAGTGCTTATAACTTCAAAATGTTGTAGCTCTTAAATTGAAGTCAATTTTTCTTTATTTATTTATTTATTTGCAACCAAAACCAAGGGTTGCGCCCATTATGTTGGTGGTACACACACACACAGTATATATATATATAATCATTTAAAAATAATTAATGAGAAGAATTATGATTAAAACGGAGCATGGAGCATGCAATATACACGTTATATTATGAATTATTATTTATATTATACAAATTATAGTTAAAATCAAAGCAAGCTTTGGTTAAAATCAAATACACGAGTCTATTTATATGTTATAACAAATAGTTATGTAAAAAAAAATATATGGTTTTAAAATTATAATACAGGAGAGTTGATTATGCGGTATACAGTATAATATATATCCCGCATTTGAGTTTATTGTAATCGGATGGTCCTAAACCTCCGAGGGCACATCTAAATATGTATGCTTACTTGAAATGAAATTATGTGCTGTGCTTATTGAATTAACGTGCTCTAAATAAATTGAAATGAGTTTTACATAAAGTAAAGCTCTGGAGGACCTAAGGGACCTAAGCTCTTGACCACATATTCAAATTTTAATTTAATTCATCTTTGTAACAAAGATTCAATCATATATACAGATTTAAATGCTATAGTATAAGCAAAAAATTTATATGTATAGCCTTTTTTTCTAATTATAATGAGCATTTGATATGTATTATTTATTATTTATTTACTTACTTACTTACTTACTTACTTACTTACTTACTTACTTACTTACTTACTTACTTACTTACTTACTTACTTACTTACTTACTTACTTACTTACTTACTTACTTACTTACTTACTTACTTACTTACTTACTTACTTACTTACTTACTTACTTACTTACTTACTTACTTACTTACTTACTTACTTACTTACTTACTTACTTACTTACTTACTTACTATCGTAACTGAAAAATACAAATATTAAAGCATATAGTAAAGCATATTGGCGAGCGGCGCACGGGTAGGGTCTTTTGTCGTAGGGCCTTTTGTCCGCGGGCCTTCTGTCTGTATGCCCATACACCACGGAAGCATTTTGCTGTATAAAATTCAATGTACAACATAATTTACGAAAGATTGATTTTTTTCCAGCAATGATTACTTTTTCTATATTTTTCAAATACTTACTAATCAATACTTTTTTTCTTTATATATTTATAATATTAATATATTATAAAATATCATCAATGTTATGGCATTGTCCTAACAATCAATAATAAAAGATGATGTGTACATTACGTGCAGTTCGATGCACATTCATGTCATTGCACTTCAAGTACTGTATACTTCAGTACACATTCAATAATATTCTAATGCCAATAATGTAAAATGCATTTATCTGTTATAGACGTATGAGAGCTATTTTGACACGTACGTGACATTAGTATACATTTTTTCACTGTAAATACATAATGTATTTATATACTATGATTTTTCTCTATACAGTATTTTTTTTTTAATTGTATAGTCCATTTACAATTTACAATATAATACTGTATTTATACTTTTTTGCTTTTATGTGGATAAAAAAAATTACAATTGAAATGTTGATTGCATTGAGTTTTTCCGCTATTGTTTCATTTATTTCAATTCAATACACTTATTGCATAGATTTTTTTTTTTGAAAAATAGTTTGAAAATAAATTATTGGAAACGTATACATTTATTATAGTTTTAAAAAAATCTTAAATTTTGTGATTAAATGTTGAATTTTTAACTTTTTTTTTTCGTACTTTTAGTATTGCTGAAACTTTTGATGATTAGTGACTATACTGTGTTATGATTTATGATGTTATGATAATGTTATTTCCTATATAGTATTTTGAAATAAAATTTCAGGGGAAACACTATAGTTTTGACTTTTTTCCAGTTGGGACATTAACGGGAAAATATAGGAGTAGTTCCTTTTAATTAAAATTTCTAAAATAAATTAAAATCGGCATAAATATCGGCGATCTCAATACCATCTATTATGAGGACGACTTTTAAGCGCAATTTAGATCAAATCCGTATCCATTTCTTCAACATACTGTGTATGCATACATAGTATATTTTATATATATATATATATATAGAATTAGACATAAAGTTGTCCTCAAAATTGTTGTTGCTTATTTACTATAATAGTAAAGATATCATTAAGTTTGTTGAATGTATTATGTATTTAATACAATGTACATAAAGTAAAAATTTGAGTATACTAAAAATATGCACACAAAACTCAAGTAATTTATTTATGATGGTAAAAATGACCGGATGTAAAAAAAAAAAAAAAAAAAAAAATGCAAATATTTTAAACATAAACTTTATTATCCTAAAATTCCCAAAAGAAATTTATTTCAACAAAAAAAAAAAAAACAAAAAAAAAAAACATAATCTCTCTCTATAATAACGGGACCTTATAAAATAAAAAATTTAACAAATAAAGCCCATAATCAATACTATGTAATACTGCTGCACATATTGAATAAGTCAAATAATGAATAATTTAAACCCAAGGGTCAGTACTAAAAGCCTCATCTATTATTTCTCCATGTAAACGTCAAATATGTTATATTATATAGTTAAAACATCTTTAGAAAGTAACGTCCATTCTCTCAAAAGTTCAACGTGGAACTTTTAAGTAAAAAAAAAAAGTTATATTTTAAAATTCATTTGAAATTTAAAGTTGCAATATTTGCATCGGGTAGTTGTCTAATAATTTTTTTTTTTTTTTTTTTTTTTTTTTTTTTTGTGCTAACCAAAGTAAATATATACGCAGTAGCCAATGTTCTCGTTGCACGGCTAGTTTGACTTTTATAATATATTTTTTATCATGTTGATCTGATGTTATTAATTTTTAACTTTATACTTTTCTGTTTTACTTTTTACCTTAAAAATATAAAATGCTGTAAAATTTTAATAAAACCCGGGAAAAAAAGTGTATATAAAGAGAATTCATGACATGACAGTTTTTTTTTAAATATATAAAGAAAGTTAATATTATATCAACAATTTTTTATAAATTTGTCGCTTAATAGCTTTATTCATTGAAAATAAATTCAAATTGGAACTATACGTTCAAATTTCATTAAAATGTTAATAATTTAATCCAAAAATCCAAAAATTAAATTATTTCTTTTCTCTAAACGGCATTATTATTTTAACTTAAACAATATTTTATATGGACTAGCAATTTCAATCACATCCACTTCCATTTCTATAAGTTCTACGCATACCCAGTATACATATTCATATTTGAAACTGAGGTGGATGTGAACGGAAACGCATAAAGTCAACCTCAAAACTGTTTTTTCTTTATTATTCAATGATGAATTTAAAATTTAGAACATATTATATGTAACAATTATTACTTATTTTATTTAAATTTACATTCTATGTTCTCAGGAGTAATTAACCGTGGTGATTCGTTCCGACGTCGTCGTTCCCGGAGCAACTCCTTGGTGCCCCCTCATCTTCAGGCTCAGGCCGCGGAGGAAGCTGCGAGACAGGCAGCAGAGGCGAAAGCATCCAAACCTCCACCTACTGCATATCGAGTAGCCCTGCTTGGAGCCCCTGGTGTGGGCAAGACTGCCCTAGTTAGCCAGTTCATGACGTCTGAGTGTATCAACGCGTACGATAGACAGAGGGGTAAGTTGATATATATCTTCATTTCATTGCAGATATTATGGTATTAATTTTGAAATATAATATCAAGAATTCTGCTATCAAATAAATTTGACCACATATGTATTTTTTCTTAATACATAAAATCTTGTTAATGCCACTAAAAGTCGGGAATTTAGTCTTCATAATAAAATTTAAGTACTTCATTGCTCGAGATGAATTTTATGGCCTTTTGAGTGGTTTTTAATTTTAAGCTATAACGTAAGTTTTTGTATTAAAAAAAATTGTTTTGTTGTTGCTTTTATTTATTTATTATTTTTTTAATAGCTATATTTAAAGTGGCCGTCTAGACCTAATAACATGCCTTTTTAATTCATTGAACACAAAATGGGACACTTAAAAGCATTGCCAATTTTTACTAGAACCCAAATGTAAACGCACAAAAAAGTACGAAAAAGTTGTAAAGTAGGCAAAATACACAGATTTTGAACAAATCTGACGCCAACACATTCAATCGAAAAAGTTGTGCGGGTTGCATAAGCTGAAAATTTTCTTTTACGATTAAGGCGTCAGAAATAGGTTCTGGGACAAAATAATTGTATTTTTTTTTAAATCCCATTTTGTGTTCAATAAATTAAAAAAAGTATGTTGTTTATAGTCTGGACGAATCCTTAAAATTTAAAATTTGACCCTATTTGCAATGGAAGCTTATTATTGAAAGTTGAAGTTTTTTACAATAAAAAAAGAATATAGTGTTTTCTGCTATAGTCACAAGATTGTTAATCTTCTAGTTCTCCTCTATATATAATTGAACTATACTTCCTTCATCTTAGTACCATTAAAACACTAATATATAATATTCCTACGTAAGTTTTAGCTCTATTTCAATTTTAAAAATGTCAGTAATTAAAACCTTAATTCTAAAGCTCAGGTTTAAAAACAATTAAAAATCTTAAAATCAGATAATATATAATTCCATATAAGACTGTTTGTTGTGAGCAAGAAAAAAATATTAATAATAATATAATAATGAAATTATATTTTGAAAGTATATGAGTAGAGAGAAAAAAAATTATTTATTTTATTTTATCAGTTTATTGTTTAATCGTTTATTTTTTTGATGATTTTTTACGTTACACGTAATATGATGCGATGATATTAAAAAATAATAATAATAAAAAAAATATATATATGAACCAACCGATAAGGCTATGCCCTATGCCTTGGTTGAATTATGTACCATGTGAAATTAAAAAATAATAATAATCATCATCTATGAATGCGTTATTTAAAAAAAAAATTTGGACTGGTCTTCTATATATATAATATAGAACATTTTGTATATATAATATATATTATTTTTAATACACTGATTGAATAAAAAGAAGAAAATAGAGTATAAAAATGTAATATAATAGAATAACAGTGTTAAAGTTATTTTTAATAAAAATATATATCTGGTCCGTATACATATAAAGATATACGTGTATAAATTCTTGTGAAACTATTCAAAACTTTTTGGCTGTATATTCTATTCATAGAGAAATCCAATCAAAATTTAACGTAATGTTGAATGAAACTATACAACCTTATATATATTATACTATGATCTATTCATTTGAAAATTACGCTGAAAGTGTTATGAATAATACATAAAGTTAAATTGTGATTACTATAAAAGGTCACATGTCATTTTAAATAGAGGTTTAACGAAATGAAATTTATTCGACGATTTAGTATTTTATAGCTATATAGCTGTCTCATTTTATCTTAAAATGTTAAGTGAGATGAATCTAATTTTGAGGTCTAGCTTTAGTTCATCGTACAGAGAGAGAGAGAGAGAGAGAGAGATGAAAATTCATGTTAACATTTTGGCAAAAGTCTTTATCGTAACAGGTACAGAGACTTGATTATGGTTTATAAAAAGTATACTCTATAATGTATGCAAATAAATTTTAACGCAGAATATTTTTTTAAAAGATACATGCAAAAAGAGAAAAAACTATTTTACGTTATACGCAGAAATATTTATGTATAAGTATATTTTTCAAATTTAAATTCTGAAATAAAAAGTTTCTAGACTTCGTTACCACTAGACTAAAGACTAGTCTTAGTCTTACTGTTAGTAGTGTTAGTTAGTAGATGTTAGTAGATTTTTCATTAAAAATATAGATATACAGTACATAGTATATAGTACACTAACAAGTAAGTATAGTGTTTTATCTGTAGAATAATTAGCAGATCACTGTGCCTGCGTTATAAATGTTGCAAATTTTAAACAAAATTAGTATATATTTAAAGGTCAAATAAAAAGTCTAATATTGTATATTATTAAGTCAATTTCTTGCAACCTCCTCAAGACAAGGTAAATACAATTTTCAGGCAGCTAAGACGTACACTCCCCCCGAATAAATCTGACCGCAGCGTTCACGTCTCCAAGTGTTAAATATTCGAGGAAACTTTAACGCGACCGGTCAGATTTATTCGGGGGGAGTGTACATACTACATACTACATATTAAAATAACCAGTTACTTTACAATGCATCATTTAATTTATCACGAAGACATTGGTACCTAATAATTATAACGTACCTAAAATATGTAATAACATAAATAAAATACAAAATAGTTAAAAACATAGACGTAGACTCACACTAGGCCCCCCCCCAAAAAAAAAAAAAAAATACTGAAACTGAGACGATATGAAAATTTAGTGGTCATTAAATTTTTTTTCAACAACATTGAAAAATCTACTAAATTATGCATTGTTATATTGTATTATATATATTATATTAAAGGCGTAGAACACCTTGAACAAAAAACTTGTCTTATATCCCACCTAAATATCAACGTTGATTTGGCCGGAGTCATTGATTTCTAATTTATTTTCCATTCACAAAATGGTAGATGAGGGTTTATGACGTCACAGCTCGCTTGTTCCCGCGCGCATGGATCAGTGAGCTGTGACGTCATAAACCCTCATCTGCCATTTTGTAAATGGAAAATAAAGTAGAAATTAACGAGTCCGGTCAAATCAACGTTGATATTTAGGTATGTTGGGATATTAGTTAAGTTTTTTTTTCAAGGTGTTCTATACACATTTAATTATTATTATGTATTATATAATTGAAACTCTATTACCTTTATCCCTCTCCCTACTTGATATACAAATTAGCTGTAGCACAAATCTTCTTGTAATTCACATAAAAAAGGTTTCAAATATTTACACTGAAGATCTCCCCATTTCATATCTAAGTTTTGAGGCGACGCATATAAACAATTTTCTTCTGTTTGGTTACTCATTTTGATTGGATGAAAATTTGTATATTTTAAACGTTGATTTGTAGCCACCCAAATCCAGTCACCTTCTTTTTGTGAATCTGTTCCTCCGATCCAGATAGCTTTAAAATTGTTAGAAATTCCTGTTGAAATAAAAATAGGTTGAGTTTAATAATTTTTTATATTGACATTATTTGTCTTAATATTATCAGTTGAGTTAGTAATAAATTATAAAAGTAAGTAAGTATAAGCATAATGACGATATAATACCTTTCGGTGTAGGACAGGATTAAACATTTTCAGTATAGGGGCTTTAATGTATGATCTGAGGCTTACACAGACCTCAGGCACAACCCGTTGTCACACTTTTCTGGGCTCGACTACCATATCTGTGCAACCGGTCCACTGACTCTCGGAAAACTAAGAGTTGACAGCACTCGCGTAAGCAAGCAGTGGTCAAACTGCCAGCACAGCCACGTATGCCGCCAGTCTTTGTACGGTTTTACCAATCCAAGTACTGACCACACTCGACGTTGCTCAACTTTGGTGATCCAACGGAAACCGGTTCAGACAACGCGTTTAGGTTGTGCTTATAAATTATAATAAATTTATAATTCATGAATTTTTACGAAATGCTTTCATAAAATACAAAAGTTATAATAGTACAGCTTGATATTTTTAGAACCATAGTTATTATGACATATTATATCATATAATATATTATGACGTACTGCTATACTGGCTTAAAAAGGAAAATCTCATGAAAAAGGAAAAATCGCTTGATTGGAAAAAGAAAAAGAGGGGGAAAAAAAAAACCTCACCATAATTTTGATTAAGATGGTTCTTGATTGCTAAATTTTCTTGTTCGTTTTCTATAGCAACTAAATCCATACCAAGTTGTCTACAAAATTTTCGTGAGCTTCCCCAAGATTTCTATAAAAGAACATCTATTTAGTTTTCTTACAAAGAAAAACAAAACTCAATCAATTGAATTCGTATAAAATACTCAAAACTGAGCCAATTTAGCTCGTTTTATAAAATACAAAGCAAATAAAGAACTTTTTATTCTAATTTTTTTTAATGAAAATTAAAGTTTATTATTTTAAAAATTATAGAAACAAAAATTACCATGTATGTAAAATTTTGAAAGAAATAATATCTGCCACCTAGGTTGGTAAGGTTGAATCCTTGTGCTAAAAACACAATTCAAATTATTAATTAGTATTATTAGTGTGATTTTCGCTGATATGTATATTTCTACACTTTTATATACGATTGTGGTAGTATGTTTTACCAATCAAATTTAGTTTTTTTCCCTTTCATTAAGGGGTAGTCAAGATTTTTTTTTTAAATAGTGATCATTGATCATTGGGTTATTATAAACCTCCCGAAAACAAGGTCTCAAATTTTTAATTAATTACGCGCTGAGAACAAAAGCCGTTTAGCAACCCCGAATTACGTCACAGCTACAACTTGCTCTCACGCTAGCTTGGCGCCAGCTGGAGTTACTCTTATCATTGTATAAATTATTATACATACACTGTACATAAATACATTATACATATATATAGATATGTATTTGCTACATATCTGTGGCTGCAAAAACATTTTATATACGGAAAATATTACGTCCAGTAGCCAGAGCAAGATAAGAGTATAACTCAAGCTCACGTCAAACTAGCGTGAGAGCAAGTTGTAGCTGTGACGTATATAGGTGTCGCTAAAAACATCTTTTACTCTCAGCGCGTTATTAATTAAAATTTTGAGATCGCGTTTTTGGGAGGTTTAATAACACGATGATCACTATTAAGTGGGTAAGTACCTTTTTTTGGTCTCTTTTAATAAAAATCCATTATTATTATTATTATTACTGTTACCATAGCTATTGTTGACTACCCATAAATAAGTTTGTGAATGGAAAAATATATTATCACGCACTTGTGTGTACTTTACATATTTTTACATAATAAACATATCGGTTAACTTATTAACATATGATGATGATTAATGTGTATAAGATATTTTAGATATTATATCAGCAGATAAGGCCTCGGATTTGGTTGGATTGTAATAAGAGTTTAAAAAAACAAGTAAAGATCTTAGCTTTGAAGGAAAGAGGACATTATTCAAGTAGCAGTAAGCATAAATACGTACGTGTGGGGAGAGAGAGAGAGAGAGAGAGAGGAGTTTACCTTTATCCAAGCATTGCAGTAAAACCTGCAAAAACAAAGTATGTAATTATAGTAAAATAGTTTAAACAAATACAGTAGTAAATAGTAAGTAAATAATCGCAACTATTAAAATAAAAATTATATTATTTAGTAAAATGCAACATTACTTTAAAGGCAGGCGTTGTTGATTGTGCGCTAGCTTCATCTTGTTGTGATGTGTTGTTGTTTTTGTTTGATATTTTTTCCTCGTCTGTCATATTGATCTTCAGAAGAGAAATAATAAGATTTTTATATATGAGTATCGTGAGTATCAATGCATTAGTATTTTTGAAAATTCCACGTGGTATTAAAAAAAAATGCTAATCACTAATACTGTTCGTAAACCCTGTTCTCTTGCACCAAAAAATGCACATTCCATTTGATTAACCAAGCTGATCGTCATTTTAGGAGCAAAGAACAGGGTGTACGAACAGCATTTCTGGTCATAAAAAATAAAATTATGATGAACACAACACAAAATATATAAATTTTTACAAACATAAAGTTATTTTTGGATTAAAAATTATTTATTTTTCCATTACGTTATAATATTAACATTTTAAAATTATATTCAAAAGAAGTTACCATCATGTACAAAACAAGTCATCAATTTACTGACTTATATTTTTGCTGCATTATTTTTAAGCATAACTTCAATTAAACATTAGTGTTGTTCGTAAACCCTGTATTCTTGCGCACCAAAAAATGCGCAATATTTAAATAACCATATAGTTGATCGTCATTTTAGGAGCAGAAAACAGGGTTAACGAACAGCATTATTATAATGTATGACTTAAATCCAGTTTTATTTTTGTGGGGGGGGGGGTACACATTTTTAGGGGTGAATAGAGTTTAGTTTACGAATGCTTTATTGTTTATTTACTTACTGCACTTAAAAGTCACTATCAATTTAGAATAACTTTAATTTATTTATTTCATGCCACCAAGATTAAATAATGTACGTCATTTTTTCAAAAATAAAATCTATATAATATTCACTTCAATTTGAAAACTTAATTGACACTTTGCAGGCTTTACTCTACGTAAATAAATACATAATGTTTACAAGGGGCGAATATGATAATTTTTATTACAATATATCGTCTAGTCAAGATACTACATACAAGATAGGGACACCAACTGGTTCCGTGTTAATTTTAGCGCAGTTATGATTGGTCAATTCAATTTTGATCACATGACCTCCAACTCGGGCACTGATTAGCTTATACGCTCATTTTGAATTTCGCGGTGGTTCAAATTGGCCGAGCGTGTCCTTATCTTGTACGAGTATTATAGTATTTTGATCTAGTACATACACGATTGTGATAATATATCAAATCAGTGCGTTTATACAACTAACATTGCACATATTAGTACCATTTTTTTTTAATGTTAAACGATACTGTATAATGTTATTATCTTACGCAATCGTGTTTACACTTTTTCTAAATTTTCAATCACTTACGTTATTTTTCCCCATCACTTTTGATAATTCTTCACTTGTAAGTATAAACAATAGTGTAATCGCAAAACATACGATTAAAATAAAAACAATTACTTTTTTTATATGATTTGAATTTGACAATTGAATCATTTTAAGAAAAACTGTATAGTGGAGTGTATATATTACTAACGGAATAAATGGAAAGAAAACTCCCGTTTCTAAAACCGCGAAACTTTTTGTGTTGGGATTTTCAACAGGATATTGAATTTCCACAAGGAAATGTGACAAAGCTCTCTCTCTCTCTCTCTCTCTCTCTCTCTCTCTCTCTCTCAATAAAAAGTTTTATATCATATGAAAAAACGAAAATACCAACAACTAAATTATCAGTAAAATTTTTATCAGTAGTTAAATTTAAAAAACAAAATTATCCGAAGCAAGTAGAAAACCTTTCTTGTCCGAATTCGTGAACACCTTTATTGAGATCTGTCACTTTTCCCTCATAATATAATATCTGAGAACCACCTTACCTTGCGAACGATCTTCCACCCCACCACCCCATAGGAACGGATTTAAGAGATGTCTGCACCAATAGACAAGACAAATACGATAACACCGAGCCAGCGAAGTATGTGACATTAGCTAAAATAGACACCAGTGTTTGTATAGTCATAATAAGTCACATTGAGATAGTTGACTTCAATATTAACTAGCAAGTGACATTTGGAGAGCAAAGTATATACTGTTTAGACATATATTTTAATAATTAAACTAATTAAACAATTACAATTATTTTATTATTAAATAATAAAATTATTCATATTTTAAGTATTTTATTTTATAATAATCAGTTGCTGTACAGCGTGAGCGATACGTTTCTATAGTTATTATAATGTATTCTAGTTGGAACTGCAAAATAACTGAAATTAAAATTTTTAATGTTTTTTTTTTATAATAAAAATGGAGTTTTTAAAAAAACAATAGAAATGAACATAAAGAGATACAGAAAGGGAAATAATAATAAAAACAGCAGAAATGACTTTAATTTTATATATATTGACGCTTTGGTTATTAATGAATTAATTGTCATTCATTCATTCATTCATTCATTCATTCATTCATTCATTCATTCATTCATTCATTCATTCATTCATTCATTCATTCATTCATTCATTCATTCATTCATTCATTCATTCATTCATTCATTCATTCATTCATTCATTCATTCATTCATTCATTCATTCATTCATTCATTCATTCATTCATTCATTCATTCATTCATTCATTCATTCATTCATTCATTCATTCATTCATTCATTCATTCATTCATTCATTCATTCATTCATTCATTCATTCATTCATTCATTCATTCATTCATTCATTCATTCATTCATTCATTCATTCATTCATTCATTCATTCATTCATTCATTCATTCATTCATTCATTCATTCATTCATTCATTCATTCATTCATTCATTCATTCATTCATTCATTCATTCATTCATTCATTCATTCATTCATTCATTCATTTTAATTTTTTTAACCCTTGTTTCTAATTACATGTGCCAGTAACTTGACACAAAAACCGTTTCTTGAAAGTACAGTGACCATCGCTCCAAAGTAATTCAGCGCTTTTTTGGACGTTTGTTGGATTTGCATACAAACAATCCTCATTTGGTCTATCCGAACCTTTAGAAGTGTCAAAATTTCTATATTGTAAGGTCTGGTTGTTTGAAGCCCATCTAAAAATTTTGTTAGTTTTGAGTCCTCCTATCCATATCGGGTCAAATGTTTTAGAAATTCCTGAAACAGAAAATAAAATTAGATTATTTGAAATACTGTTTATGTTATTCAAGTTTAATACCTACAAGTATCTTAGGTATGAGAAATCACAATGTTTGATAATAAAGTTAGAATGATTTTTTATGATTCATTTAAAACGATTAAAAAATCGATGCATGGTATAGTTTAAAATAAAAATAATATGTCTTAAAATTAAAAAATACATAATTTTAGTTTGCATGATATAACTATTAAGACTTATGTTGTAGTCTTAAATAATTATGATTATATTATAATTAATGTACTGTGTGTACCTCCAATGTATTGGGCGCAAGCCTGTTTTTGGGTGAAACAAATAAATAAATAGTACTACTAATACTTTGCTACTTTGCTTGTAATATAATTTAAGGAGAAAATTGCATTTTTTTTTAATAGCAGAAAAAAATCTATTGGGAATATCTTACCGTAGTTTGTTTGGATATAATTATTAATTGCGATATTTTCGTTCTTATTTTGAATAGTGGCCAAATCCATGCCATGACTGAGACAAAATTCACGAGACTTCCTCCAGCTTCTCTGTAATTTAAACAATATTAAATAACACGTAGACATAGCGGAATATATTTAATTATATATGTGTTTTTACCATTTCAGTATTACTATAGTGATAATGATGTCCTTCTAATGCAAATAGACTTACTTCTCGTGCTATTGGAAAAAGAAAAAGTTATTTCAGTAAATTATTTCATTTTAATCATATGCTAATGTACTGTACTCGAACAACAAATGTTAGGAAAAAATAGAAATGACAAAATAAAATAATATTTAAAAAAAAAACTGAGGAAAAATATCTGCGGGAAAAAAGGCACATTTTGTGTTGATGTTACTATCAGTTGCAACATTTTGAAACATAACATTAAAATTATTAATAATAATTGAATACTTTCACATACTAATAATTAAAAGTATCCAGTTGCACTGTGTGTTACACTGACAGAGAGTTAAGGGAGTAGGTGACCGACTGATATCTCGCAAACTAGACGGTTGTGAATTACAATATTTACACAAAGTAAAAATGAAATGTTACTTATAAGTTTAGCTACGTCAAACATGTGAAAACACGATCATAAATTTAAGTTAATCCACTTTAAAGATTTAATTGGAAATTCAAATTTTAGTGGCAAACTTTAGTCGAATTAGACATTTTTTTAAAATTAAAATATCATTAAAACTTTTTTCGGAACAATAAAACATTGTTTAAATTTACTCGATTTCATTTCAAAATTATAGTGTTTGTTTTGATGGAAATAAAGAATGCACAATGAAATATTGTGAAAATATAGTTCCTCTTTTAACGAATTTCGGTCCAAGTTGGTCACCTTCTAGGTTCATTCTTTCATTTATTTATTTTTTTCTTACCTTTGTCCAAACATCTTTGCAGTGGATTTATCTAAAACACCATTAAAACATTAATAAATCGAATATAATTGTGCAATTTATCAAAGCATTAAGGTTACCTAAAAGCTTTAGAATTCCAAACTATAAATGATTTTAGAAATCCTATATAGGATGAGGAATCCTAAGGTCTTTAAGTGAGTTACTTTGATGAATTACTGCACTCATTAAATATATGACATTATGTTTTCAGATAATCATAATCAGTTTTTATCAAACAAATTAACGTCTTGAAATATGATTTCAAAAATAATTTGAATTTGTTATATAAGTTTTATTAAAACGTGATTCATTTTTTGTTTAATGATTATTTCTTAAATATTTTTTTTTCCGTATACTTACTGGAGGGCTAGGAGAAGTAGTGGTTTGTACTGTCGTATGCCTCGTGACAACCTCCTCGTCTTGAAAATTTCTCAGTGCAACCTAGGTTGAAAAGTAATAAGTTTAATTTTAATATCATAAAATAATTAAATAGATAAATTAAAACTTTTTTTTATTGGTTTAACTACAATTTTTACATAACTAAATAGCCTATATACCTATATATATATACATAGACATTTTCAAGGTTTCCCTTATAAGATTATATTATAATAAATTTACAGAAAGAACATAAGAAGATATAATTTACCAAAACTCTGGAATGAAATTCCTTTAAAACTTAAAAATTTTAAGTGGAAAAAATACTGTAAAAAAATAATTAAAAAACTTTTATATGAATTCAATATAAAAAATTAGTAAATAAAAACTAAATAATGGGATCTTAAAAATTTATGTTATTTTTAAATATAATTACAAAAAAGTATAAATTGTGAATATAAAAAATAATAATAATAAAGAATTATATGGTTTTGAAATTTGTTTTGTGTAAAAGAAATTATAATGTTTATATAATTAAACCAACCGTTTAATTGCCTTGGTTAGATAATGTATGTAAATGGAATAATAATAATAAAAAAATAATAATAGACTGTCATGGTGAATTCCTGGGATGTGTGTTTTTAGGCCCGTTTGTACGGTTTTTAATGCACGGACATAATTATTGACGTAATAATTATGCTAGCTCATTTTCAGCACAATTTGTTCATTACAGCATAATCTATGCAGATACTGTATTAAAAACTATATGTTACATAGCAAAAATATTATGGTTTACAGCATAATTATTTAAGTTATTCTAATTTAGCATTATTTATGCTATAACAACATAAATGCAGCATAAATTACGTAATTTATTTTTACCGTGTGTAAACGTCTTTGAATTAATGATTTGACAGGACTTAAGAGTGTTGTTCGTAAACCCTGTTCTCTTGCACCAAAAAATGCGCATTCCATTTGAATAACCAAAGGCGATCGTCATTTTTGGTGCAGAGAACAGGGTTTACGAACAGCATTAAGGTGTTATCTCAGATGTGCACACAGGTACTAGACAGGTGAGTTAAGTCTCCCTCCATTCATGTTCGACTACCGCGAAAACATATTTGAATCTGACTGGCTGAGGCTGCCACACCAGCTTAGTGATTGGCTGGCACTTTTACTCTCCTCTCATTGCATGATATGAAGAACTTTGCACTCTGTTATCTCAAAAAGCGTCCGTGAAAAAGCAATCAAAATTTCAGGATCAGTTTAAATTAGCTCAAATAATGCGCATACTAAATTTCATAGTGTTCTACGGATTAAGAAAATATTATTTAATTTAACATGGGATAAGATAGGCGTTTTCGAATCTCCTATGCTACCCATGTTATTTTTACTCAGCTCCTGATCCTTAGATCCTTATGAAATTTTGTATGTGATACAATAAATACAGTTTAAACTTACCCTGAAATTTTGAATGCGATATAACGGACACTTTTGCTGTAATTTACATCTAGGATAACACCTTAAGTAAAGTTGTGGCAAAACAATAAAAAAAAAAAATATAAAATAAAAAAAAACTATAGACCTAAAACTACGTCATACAAGTGGGTTTGTGTTTCATTGTCCAATCGATACCAATGGATTCTGATTAATATATGTATGTATATATAATGTTGAACCACAATTTTCAAGTTTGAAATATTAATAAACATTATATTCATACATAGGCAATAATACTTATAACAATTATAAATAAATAACTTTATCGATACATACCACATCGTCTGTTTCTCGATAACTTCTATGTACTGTTACTGGTATTTTATTACCAGGTAAAATTAAAGGAACCATTGTTATTACAAAATAACATGGTATGCAAAGTATACACCAAAATTCCCAACGTTTTACATATTCAACGAACATAATAATAACTGTATATTTTTTGTAAACGTATACTCTCTACCACGTTTTACTTTTATGTTTAGTATAGTTTAACACTAAGTTGTTGATAGTTAGATTGTATATTATGAATAATGCACAAGGAAGAAGTTAAATGTTTATATTTTAATAATAATTCAAGATAAAAATTGTGGTATTATTTCCTTTTGAATTGATGTATGTATATCACGGAGTAGCGCGACAGTCGATCACAGGCCTTATATAAGAAGTAGCACTACGTCTACTAATTTAATATCCTTTTAGAATTGCAAAACATTGCTTTTTATTTATAGTATTATTATAGAATACAAATCATACATAAAACTTTCCCACTGCGAGGTCAGAAGAAAAAAAATTCTAGCAACACTTTTACATGTTTTAGGTCCATATATATATTATATATATTATTATTATTTTCTGTTGGCAATATGCATCACCCATAGACTAAAAATGGAGAATTTGAGAAATTTGAGATATTAAAAATAAATATTTTAACTTACAAAAAAAAAAAAAAAAACGTAAGCAATATACTACGTACAACACATTTAAGTATCATTCACATAGTGCGTAAATTTAACATGTGTATATATATATATATATATATGTGTATATATATATATATATATATATATATATATATATATATATATATATATATATATATATATATATATATATATATATATATATATATATATCATATGTTTTTAAAACTGACGGATACCAAGAGATATGTTTCGTGTCAATCACAAACATTCTTTTATCAAAAAATTAACGCCTTAAAAACCGAAATAATACGTAAGTAAAAATTAAAGCAATTAAATTGTTTGCTATAGCTGTTTATTCGTTTTTTGATTTACGTATGTTTTTCTTTTTTAACTCAATAACATACAAATTATATAATGATAAGTGAAATAACCTATATCATAATATAAACCAGCCGATAAGGCCTCATTTTTTTATTTGATTTTTGTAACAGATTTAAGAAAGTAATAATAATTTCCAGTTTTATCACACTATGTAATATATTTTATTGATACCTAATATTGAAAAAAAAATATTATTTCTTAGATATTTACTATTTATTTATTTCGTATACATACTTACTGTAGTTCGAGTAGAAGTAGTGGTACGTGCTGTCGTACTAATGACACGATCCGTAACTTGAAGTTTTCTTTGTGTAACCTGTGTCCAAAATATTTACAAATTTAATATCATAAAATAAATATATTCTTAATACTAATTTGGAGAAACCGGATTTTTTGGTGAAAATTACGATTACGCCTGCAAATTTTATAGTTAGGCTTTTTGCTTCACAATCTACTGTGTGTTTATAAAAAATTGGTACTTCACTGCTAAAAAGCTTAGAAATAATATTTACGTAAACTCACAGTAGGTTGTGATGCAAGTAAATAACTTATATACCATTTATGCAGGCGCCATTTTTTTTTTTACCAAAATATGCAGTTTTTACTTATTTGTAATATACACATTGAATATGCATACAAAGATATTTTAAACCTCAAATATTCTAGTTAAATAGATTCCACTAATGTATAGAACTAGATACCACTATACTGTGAGATAGGGTTCTTATCTATAGGATAGAAATGTTTAAAATAGAAAGAAAAAAATCACGGGATACAGGCGTTTCAGTATTAAATTTACTAAAGTTCTTCATTTAAAGGCATAGACAAGAAGAAAGCATTATCATTTATATCACAAAACACTTGATGGGACAGCACATGAATTACATTAGCCTGTCTCGAAATCAAAATTCAAATAATGTCTGTAGCAGTGGTCATTAAATTACGATTTAAATCAACATTTTTATATGAATTTCAGCCTGTTTCTGACGTCATGAACAGAAATATTCATGCAAATTGCATACTTCACAGTTTTTTCACGCTCTCTTGTGTAGCCACATTTACATTCTGGTATAGTAAAAATTGTCATCAATTTTGTAGATCTTATTTTGTGTTTATTAATAATGAGCACATTATGTTTTATGTGGTCTATGGCTTTAAGGCAAATTTGTTGTTGATTTGATAATCAACTGACATATTTTGTAATTTTGTTTATTTCGTATACTTACGTTAGTTCGAGGAGAAGCAGTGGTTTGTACTGTCTTATTACTCATTACAATCATAACTTCCTCATCTTCAAGATTTCTCAGTGCAACCTGTGCTCAAAAATAATAAGTTTACTGCTATATATCTAGAGTATAGATAGACTATGTAAAGATACATAATAATAACACAACATGGCAAAAAAAAAATATATAATAAAAAAATAAAAAAATAAAAAAAAAAACTAAAAAAACATTTCCAGTTTTAAATATTGATTGATTATATAAGGTCATACATAGAAAATAATTATAAAAAAAAATCATCTATACATACTACAGCCTCGTCTGTTTCTCGATAACTTCTATGTGCGGTTACAGATATTTTATTACCAGGTAAAATTAAAGGAACCATTGTTATTACAAAATAACATGGTATGCAAAGTATACACCAAAATTCCCAACGTTTTAAATATTCAAAATTCATTATATTTTATACTTTTTGTATACTCTCTATCACGTTTTAATTTTATGTATATTATAGTAACACTATTGGTATTGATAATATAATGTGTAAATAATTTAAGTAACTAAAATGCACAAGGAAGAAGTTAGTGTTTATATTTCAGTGTTACTTTAAGATAAAAATTGTGGTATTGTTTTCTTTTGCAGTAAGAGATTTTATAGGCCCAACAATCACAGACCCTGTAGAGGAAGGAGTACTTCCTCAAATTTTATTTTCTTTTGGCATTGCAAAACATGTCTTTATATGTACATTAGTATATTTATTATACATACATACAACCGCATAAAACTAAACCACAAAGTTAGTATTATTATAGAATACAAATCATACATAAAACTTTCCCACTGCGAGGTCAGAAGAAAAAAAATTCTAGTAACACTTTTATATGTTTTAGGTCCATATATATATATATATATATATATATATATATATATATATATATATATATATATATATATATATATATATATATATATATATATATATATATATATATATATATATATATATATATACACACATATATATATTATATATAAATATCATATGTTTTTAAAACTGATGGATACCAACAAATATGTTTCGTGTCAATCACAAACATTTTTTTATCAAAAAATTAACGCCTTAAAAACCGAAATAATACGTAAGTAAAAATTAAAGCAATTAAATTGTTTGCTATAGTTGTTTATTCGTTTTTTGATTTACGTATGTTTTTCTTTTTTAACTCAATAACATACAAATTATATAATGATAAGTGAGATAACCTATATCATAATATAAACATAATATCATAATAAATCTATATTAGTATGTGAATGAAAGCAAATGTCTTTTAACTTTAATTTTGTGTAAAAAAAAAAAAAATAAAAAAAAAAAATAAAAAAATAAAAAATAAAAAGATTATTATTTTTGTTTTATTATGCAATATACCAAAAAGCATAAGTTGTGTTAATATATATTATGTGAATTGTGTTATAGATATTATAAATGTATGTATATCTTCATTAAAATTTTTTTGGTTTTCTTGTTTGAAAATTATGTTTGAAAAAAAAAACATTTTTACTTTTAGCTATTTTTGTTTGAAATGAAAAAAAAAATGTTTTATTCTAATCCAACCGATAAGGCAATTGCCTTGGTTGGACATTGTATTATGAGTTAAAGAATAATAAAAAAAAAAAAAAATAAAAAAACCAGCCGATAAGGCCTCATTTTTTTATTTGATTTTTGTAACAGATTTAAGAAAATAATAATAATTTCCAGTTTTATCACACTATGTAATATATTTTATTGATACCTAATATTGAAAAAAAAAAATATTATTTCTTAGATATTTACTATTTATTTATTTCGTATACATACTTACTGTAGTTCGAGTAGAAGTAGTGGTACGTGCTGTCGTACTAATGACACGATCCGTAACTTGAAGTTTTCTTTGTGTAACCTGTGTCCAAAATATTTACAAATTTAATATCATAAAATAAATATATTCTTAATACTAATTTGGAGAAACCGGATTTTTTGGTGAAAATTACGATTACGCCTGCAAATTTTATAGTTAGGCTTTTTGCTTCACAATCTACTGTGTGTTTATAAAAAATTGGTACTTCACTGCTAAAAAGCTTAGAAATAATATTTACGTAAACTCACAGTAGGTTGTGATGCAAGTAAATAACTTATATACCATTTATGCAGGCGCCATTTTTGTTTACCAAAATATGCAGTTTTTACTTATTTGTAATATACACATTGAATATGCATACAAAGATATTTTAAACCTCAAATATTCTAGTTAAATAGATTCCACTAATGTATAGAACTAGATACCACTATACTGTGAGATAGGGTTCTTATCTATAGGATAGGAATGTTTAAAATAGAAAGAAAAAAATCACGGGATACGCAGGCGTTTCAGTTTTAAATTTACTTAAGTTCTTCATTTAAAGGCATAGACAAGAAGAAAACATTATCATTTATATCACAAAACACTTGATGGGACAGCACATGAATTACATTAGCCTGTCTCGAAATCAAAATTCAAATAATGTCTGTAGCAGTGGTCATTAAATTACGATTTAAATCAACATTTTTATATGAATTTCAGCCTGTTTCTGACGTCATGAACAGAAATATTCACGCAAATTGCATATTTCACAGTTTTTTCACGCTCTCTTGTGTAGCCACATTTACATTCTGGTAGTAAAAATTGTCATCAATTTTGTAGATCTTATTTTGTGTTTATTATAAATAAGGACGTGATGTTTTATGTATGGTCTATGGCTTTAAGGCACATTTGTTGTTGATTTGATAATCAACTGACATATTTTGTAATTTTGTTTATTTCGTATACTTACGTTAGTTCGAGGAGAAGCAGTGGTTTGTACTGTCTTATTACTCATTACAATCATAACTTCCTCATCTTCAAGATTTCTCAGTGCAACCTGTGCTCAAAAATAATAAGTTTACTGCTATATATCTAGAGTATAGACTACGTAAAGGTACGTAATAATAACACAACATGACAAAAAAAAAAAAAATGTCAAAAATATCAAAAAAAAAAAAATTAAAATAAATAAATAAATAAAAAATAAAAAAACATTTCCAGTTTTAAATATTGATTGATTAGAAAATAACTATTAAAACTTCATCGATACATACCACAACATCGTCTGTTTTTCGAAAACTTGTATGTGCGGTTACAGATATTTTATTACCAGGTAAAATTAAAGGAACCATTGTTATTACAAAATAACATGGTATGCAAAGTATACACCAAAATTCCCAACGTTTTAAATATTCAAAATTCATTATATTTTATACTTTTTGTATACTCTCTATCACGTTTTAATTTTATGTATATTATAGTAACACTATTGGTATTGATAATATAATGTGTAAATAATTTAAGTAACTAAAATGCACAAGGAAGAAGTTAGTGTTTATATTTCAGTGTTACTTTAAGATAAAAATTGTGGTATTGTTTTCTTTTGCAGTAAGAGATTTTATAGGCCCAACAATCACAGACCCTGTAGAGGAAGGAGTACTATCTCAAATTTTCTTTTCTTTTGGCATTGCAAAACATGGCTTTATATGTACATTAGTATATTTATTATACATACATACAACCGCATAAAACTAAACCACAAAGTTAAAAAAAAAAAAAAAAAAAAAAAAAAAAAAAAAAAAAAAAAAAAAAAAAACTAAACTAAACTAAACTAAACTAAACAAACTTTTACGTGATAAAAAAATTACCATTTGCATGTTTTGTTGACAACATATTGACAATATTCGTTATTATATCTGATCTGTATATTATTTATCTATTCATTATCAGTGCCAGCAAAAATTTACAAGATTTCAGTAAATATCAATAATTGTAAAGTAAGATCTGTGGTTACTATTTATCTATACGCTGATAATAAAAATACATATACATACATACGTACTGTACATACATATCATGACGCTATAATCCCTTACGGGGTAAGCCAACAACACAGATGTTTTATCCTGACCCAGTGATAGACCTCCACAACTATCCTGACATACTTCACTTGCTTCCTCCAGTCTCATACCTTAATTGTTTCATACATTTCCTTTTGCATTTCATACTGCGTAAAACATCATGGTCTGAGGTGGTTGGAAGATGTTTGAAAAATAAGAATAATTAAAATAAGTTCAAGATTATTCATAATATTAAAACTCAATATCATGTGTAATCAACTAATTTTGCCTGAGGCACTGAAAAAAAAACTCACTCTATATTTTTTAAACGATTTATAAAGCAATATTATAATATGAATAAATTCTGTAATTATTGTTTTTTAATTTTATTTTTTAAGAAAAAAAAAATTCCTGATTAAATTTTATATTTAAGTTTACATAAAATTTTTGCCTGTGTTTTTACTTTTGATCTTAAAACATTTCTAATAATTCTGCTAGTGATTGTACTTCAGCTCTTGATGGATGTCAATATAAAGTAAAGTGTATGTCCAAGCAGCTTTATCTGTGTGTTATATGGTACACATAGGTATATATAATATGTGGAGTGTCAGAGTTTGAAACAGAACATCCCTTGAGATTTTTACCTCTGAAATTTTCAAACACACTCATCTCTCTCTCTCTCTCTCTCTCTCTCTCTCTCTCTCTCTCTCTCTCTCTCTCTCTCTCTCTCTCTCTCTCTCTCTCTCTCTCTCTCTCTCTCTCTCTCCTTCTATCAGAATTGCCATGCTCTACTCTCATTTTCTTCTTCTATACTCTCTCTCTCTCTCTATCTCTTCTCTTTATCAGCAATTCCAAATACCTAACCATTTCCCACTTCCACAGAGTAGTAAGCCTTTATATACAATAAAAGTGATGTTTACAGAATACACACACTTAATTCTACAGGGAAAAGCTTTATAGTATATTGTACTAAATTTTCAATTGTTTTCAATTTTTATTTGCCCTATGGAATCTAGTTTGTTTGATTTTCATTTTTAAACCCTTCAAATATATTTTTGTATTTTATATTGAATAACGCTATTACTTTATTTTGTTGTTGTTGTTGTTGCTTTCTTTCAAAAGCACAGAAAATGTTTTTTTTTTATCGTTAATATAATATTCTCTTATTTTGGTTTTATTTTACGTTTAATTGAATTAATTTATCTTGAATAAAATTCAAATTAAGACTCCAACCATTAATTGTAAGGATTAGCCGTTACTTATTATTATTCCTTAAGAATATTGTGTTTTATTTAAACCATTACTTATGATTTCAACAAAACACATTAAAAAGCAGCAAATTAAATCAAAATAAAATAATAATAATCTGTACAAATTTCAATTTAAACGTATCATCTTATTACTTTGTTTTTGCATATTATAATATCTTAAGCTTTTGTTTTGATAAAAAAAAAGGGGTAACAAGTTTTTGGTTAAACCACGTAAAAACGAGGAAAAGGAGATTATTTATGATTATAGCCTATGGTGTTACTTTCGAGAAATAATCCTTTGAATAATCCTTAGATAATATAAGAATATTTAGCATGCATATACTTAAAGGAATAGACCAGGAGGAAATATAAGCATTTATATCACAAAACACTCGGTGGGACTTACAGAAATAACTTTAGTTTGTCTCAAAACCCAACTATAGCTCCATAGCACTTAGCAGGGATTAGAACATTTCAATTTATGCAACCCGCACAATATTTTTTACTAATTTTTGTATGTTTGTGACGTCAGAAACATTAATAGTCACGCAAATTGCATACTTTACAGTATTTTCACGCTCTCTCGTGGGGCTACGTAAACATTCTGGTAAAAACTGTCATCAGTTTTGAAGATCCCATTTCGTGTTTATTCATTAAAAATCACATGTCGTTTTATGTGGTCTATGGCTTTAAAAAATTTGTTCTCTTCAGTATTCAATATATAGCCGTTGTTGATTACTTATTTATGTATTTATTTAGTTTAATTGTTACAGTTTGATTACATTTATCGTCCAGCCAAGATCCTCGAAGTTTCGAAATTGTAGGGACTTTTCAGTTTTATAAATTATTAGTAACAAAAGTTTTTTTCTCATATTTTTTTATTGTTCAATAAAATAATAAAAATTGATATTTCTTTTTGTTTACATTATTGACAGTTAATTGATACAACAAACATTGCAATTTTCAATTTCCTTAAGTGCTGATCGATCTACCAATCAATCAAAAATATAGAAATGAAAAAAAAATAAACAAATAAAAAAATAAAGTAAAAGAAGATGTGATGCTTCATATTAAAAAAAAAAAAAAATACAAAATTTTAATGGAGTATACATTTCACTTTTATTTTTATTTTTATTATTTTACATGTTTCACTATTTGTTCACAAAAATAATAAATTGCGTAATTCAAGTTGCATTTACGTCATTACAGCATAAATGTTGCTAAATTAGAACTACAAAAATAATAATGCTGTGCAATATAATATTTATGTTATGTAATATAGTTATTATGTAGTATAGCACAAGCTATGTTGTATTGAAGAAATCATGCTGAAAATGAGCTATAGCATAATTATTAAGTATTTATTTTTATCAGTGTTTTGGGCATTGTTAAAACTTTTAAGATTGTGATTGTTAGACTGAAATATAGAAGAGAGAGAGAGAGAGAGAGAGAGAGAGAGAGAGAGAGAGAGAGAGAGAGAGCAAGTAAAAAGTTAAAGGTCACACAAAAGTTAGCCACAAAAGTTAAAGTTCTAAACTTAGAATTCGCAAGTATAATGTGCGACGTACAGACCAATGACTCTTTAACATTTACACCAATACCAATGTTATAACAACGTTCACATATTTAATTGTATTTTGATTTTTTTTTTTCTTGTTCTTAAAGTCATCGTATAATTTTTTTTTTTTTAAAGTTACAATGAAATTTTATAACGTTTCTATTAAAGATAAAGGCATAAAGTAGAATTTTCATATAACAAAAACATGAGAAATGTGAGTTTAGGACTATAGAAGTAATTTGGAACTTATAGGCAATCAGAGAATTTGAACGACTTTATATTTTTTATAGTCTAATAATATTAAAACAGCTGTTAGAAAATTTGCATTGGTGTAAATGAGAATAATTTTGTCCATACGCATTTTGTAGCAGGGAAAGCTAGAAAATGTATAAAGAAAATGCTGTTAGCACTTTGAGAGAGTGAGAGAGTGAGAGAGTGAGAGAGTGAGAGAGTGAGAGAGTGAGAGAGTGAGAGAGTGAGAGAGTGAGAGAGTGAGAGAGTGAGAGAGTGAGAGAGTGAGAGAGTGAGAGAGTGAGAGAGTGAGAAAGTGAGAAAGTGAGTGAGTGAGTGAGAGAGAGAGAGAGAGAGAGAGAGAGAGAGAGAGAGAGAGAGAGAGAGAGAGAGAGAAATAAAAGTAATTGGTTACAACATAAAATATTACGCAGGCAAAAATCCAATCAAGGTGTCCGGCGTAACGTTTTAGCCAATTATAGAGGAGGCGTGAGAAAATGATGCATGTTTATTACTGCAATGCAATGAAATTATTATTATTTGAAGCCAAAAAAAAAAAAATAATAATAATAAAAGACATAATTAACATATTCTTGTTTTGTCAAATAAATAAATAAGAAAAAATAGATGCTGAAAAGCTGTGGAAACTCGTATAGAACTACGTATTCTAAACCTCAGCTTGACAGTAACAAAAGAAGAAAAAAACATACCACCAAACCACTTTTGACTTCATACAATGTGACAATATGTTTGAATTTCTTTACCACACAAAACGATCAATTTCAGTACAAACAATATATCTTTTTGTTTTTACTATAACAACGTTTGATGTATTTGTGAAAATAAAATATCAAAGGAAAATACAAACAATAGATTGTCAAGAAGTAAAAGAGATGGTTTTCACTGTCATTGTATAGCATACCAAGTTTGTAAAAGTTTATTGAACCATTAATTACTAAGACTGTTTTTATCGCAACAATGAACACTGTCGTAATGTGGTAATGTGTGGTAATGTGAACTCATATAGAAAAATATGAAGAAAATAATTTAGGTAATTTTTGATATCAATCAATCAATCAATCAATCAATCAATCAATCAATCAATCAATCAATCAATCAATCAATCAATCAATCAATCAATCAATAAATCAATCAATCAAACAATCAATCAATCAGTGATATGTGTTATAATAACACATTGTTGAGTATGTAAATAAAATTAAAATGTAGCCTATATTATTCTATTTTTTAAAACTACTAATATTTCATTGAATTTTATTTAAAAATTAATAATAATAAAAATAAAAAAAACATCAATATTATACATTTGATTTCATCATTTCAAGCATCCCCTGTAAATATAATATAATCTATAATCTTAAAGGAATAGAAAAGAAGAAACATTAGCATTTACATATAACAAAACACTTGATGGAACTTACATAAATAACATTAGTTAGTCTCAAAACCCACCATAGCAGTGATCAGAAAATTTTGATTTAAGCAATCCGTACAACATTTTCATACTAATTTTTTTTTACTGCTTCTGACGTCAAAAACAAAAATAGTCACGCAAATAGTATACTTTACAGCATTTTCACGCTCTCCTGTGGAGCCACATTTACATTCTGGTAAAATTTGTCATTATAGTTTTATAGAGATTCCATTTTGTAATTTAAGAACATGATGTTTCATAATGGTCTATCTATGGCTTTAAATACAAACCGTTATATACAAACTTAAATCATTCAAATATTGATACAAAATCAACTACTAATCACTCAATTTATAAAAGGATGCTTTTTATTAAATTGATTACAAAGCGTATTTTAATAGTACAGAAGAAGCAATGGGAATGTATAATAGTAATAATAACAATTTTATTACTATTATTATAATAATAATAAAGTTTGGGGTTGCAGATTTTACACTGTGTATATTTTAATATGAAAGCGAGCTTCAAAAATGATGATGATGTTTACTAGATGTGAGTTGGAGTAGAGAGAGAGAGAGAGAGAGAGAGAGAGAGAGAGAGAGAGAGAGAGAGAGAGAGAGAGAGAGAGAGAGAGAGAGAGAGAGAGAGAGTATAAAAATAAAGTATATTATATGGCAAGCCACATATTAATAAACACTCTCTTATATACTTGCAAAAGTGTATCGTACACACATAATGTATAATATATGCTTATGTGTACGCATAGTATAGTATGTATACTACATTTCCGGAGGCGATTTTCTGTTCATGATATATTACGTTTGACACTGAGAAATATAGTTTTAGTTTTTTAATTAATTATAATTAAATTCATTTTTTTTAATGAAAAAGTTCTCATTTCTTGAATGAATTTTTTTTTAATTCATTCATTCATTCGTTCTTTTTTTTTTTTTATTAAAATATTATTTAAAATTGATGACGTGTGTTTAAAAGAGTTTTATTTTTTGATTGCTTACAATGCTATATAGATGGAAGACTTTTTTTTCGTTTACATACAGTTATATACATAGCCATGATGTAATATTCATTAGTGTCACATAATTTCAATATTAATTTTTGCGATATTAAAGTTACATTAGTTTTGAATTCAAACATGTAATAAAATTATACATTAAAAGCTTTGCTGAAAGTTTGAACAATATTATGCGGCAACGTATTTGTATACTAATTTTTATTAGAAATCAAATGGACTATATTATATAAAATAATATTTTATTTTATATTTTCAGATAATAATATCATTTTTTTTTTAAAATATTAAAATAAAAAATTACATATTGCTATATTTATTATTTATGAAATACTGGAAAAACAAATAAATAGCTGGAATATTATATGTATAGTAAAATATTTTTTAATATTTATTATTTATTTATTTATTGAAATGTACATTTTTAGTCGTCTAAAATTAATTATTGACTGACTGATAAATAAAATATTTAAAAATATTTTTGAAAGTCTGTTAAATTTAACATCTAAAGACGACGCATGACAAAAATTCTTTTGAAGTTTTCTTTTAAAAAATACTGTCAACCGTCGATAAAAGAAATATTAATATTTAAACTTTTTAAAAATTTAAATAAAAATTTAAAAATAGCTCAAATTTTTCATACTTTTGTATTGGATCATCAATATTTAACCTTAAATTTATATGATAACAGTCTTATCATTAAAAAAAAAATATATAATTATGGTGGCGTCTCTCTCTTTGTCTCTCTGTGTCTCTGTGTCTGTCTGTGTGTGTGTGTGTGTGTGTGTGTGTGTGTGTGTGTGTGTGTGTGTGTGTGTGTGTGTGTGTGTGTGTGTGTGTGTGTGTGTGTGTGTGTGTGTGTGTGTGTGTGTGTGTGTGTGTGTGTGTGTGTGTGTGTGTGTGTGTGTGTCTCTCTCTCTCTCTCTCTCTCTCTCTCTCTCTCTCTCTCTCTCTTCAATTAGAGGAGTACTTGGCAAGTTAGATAGCTTTACATTTTTATAAGTTTTATACAGCTCCAAAGTAAAACTTTAATGTTATAAATATTAGAATGAAATTTAAATTAATAACAATAATTAAAAAATCATCTGCTCACACATTAGCGTAGCCAGGATTTTGCAATGAAAGAGGTCCAGCCTATAGTGTGCATGGGTATAAGGGGGGAAATCAACTCCTTTACCAAACCCATACTTTTTCAGACCTTACAGGAAGGGGGTGGGGGTGGAGGTCCAGACCCCACCCCTCTGAAGACGCATTCTGTGCTCACAAATAAAATAAATATTTTACTCATATCTCACGTTTAGTAAAAAAAATCTATTTCTCATGAAATTATTTAAAATTAACGACAGTTCTTCTTTCTGATAACTTCTTTTATAGTTCTTTTGCGTTTAGTTTTGTTTTCAGTTTCATTGCCATTCATTATTTTGAAAAATTAAAAAAATCTCTGCTTTTGAAATAGTGAGTGTGTTTATTATTTGAGAGAGATAGAGAGAGAGACAGAGAGAGAGATAGAGAGAGAGAGAGAGATTATTCTTAATTAAATTGAGAAAAAAAATAATCTACGATGTTAATTTATGTTTCAGTGTAGTTAAGAAATACATCATTATTTAAACGTTACATATATGCAAAGTAGTACATCATTTCCGTAAAGATATGACGTTGGAATAAAAAAAAAAGTATAAGCGGGGGTGTTTTGTGTCCTCAAAAACTTAAAGAAGAAAAGTTATAATTAACTTCTTCAAGCTTGAGACAGGCTCTATAGCTAGAGAGCATTTAAACCTTGTGTCTTATATACAGTTAAACTAGCTTAAGAATGAATTCTATTCATACCAAAACCAAGGGCTTAAACTTTGAAATTCTATAGCTTATTTAATGACGGTTATACATTCGTCTCATTAAAGTATGTTGTAAAAAACGTACTTTGTAATTTAAACTGTGAACTAACGTATCCAATGATTCAGCCAGAAGGTAGTCTAACGTTATATAGTGACGAAAAGATGATTTATTTTAAACACGAAAAAAAAAAAAAAAAAAAAATGAGGCCAACAAACCTTTTTTTAAATAACGTATTCTAAATAGAACATAACATTTTTGCAAATGTAGAAAAATGTTTAATAAAATTTGCATATAATATACATTATATTTATTGTTGTTAATATAAATATTTACTTTTATATTTATTATTATTAATACTTTGTCACTCTGTCTAAATATAGAATTTCTACAAATTTTTTTAACTAAAACTGCACTTTTTTTTTTCTATATTTCGATTTTTTTTTCAAGTTATACCAATAATTTTTTACTTAGACATAATATTTCAGTCTTGTTATTATAAAAAATCCATGAGGTGTTTTTGGCGCAACTTTATATCGATAGCCAAAAATATGTTCTTTTTTTTTTCTCTTAAGGGCGAGTTCAACTATTACTTTCTTCCTGCACGTTGCTTTCGTTCTCTTTATCTGGAAAAAAAAAAAAAAAAAAAAAAAAAAGTTTGCGCAGTATATGATATTATAGGGTTCCAATATTTTATTGATATTATCACAAAAGCTATAAGAAAAAGTACAAACATGATACGTTATACTATTATATATTTTTTTACTGCGCACGATCACGTATATTTTATAATGACAAATAATATAAGCCACAAAAATAAATACGTAATAATTATGCTGTAGCTCACTTTCAGCATAACATAATCTAAAGGCGTAGAACACCTTGAACAAAAAAAGCTGTGTAATATCACAATTTAGGCCCTAGGCTTGCAGTGGACATAATATGTTAGGGCCTAAATTACGTATACCAATTGAACGTAACGTATATGTCTCCAGAACGTATATCTCGTGAGAGTACCACTTACGTATACATTTATAGTTTTTAATATTCTTAAATTAAACAATTATTTATTGTTTATTAATTCATTTTATACACATTTATATTTTTTTTTCATATATATTTTAAATAACCAAAATGATATTCCATTAGGATCTGAAATTTAAGAATTTGAACTATCACAATTATCAATATTCTAAAAGAAATATTCGTTGCTATTTTTCTTTTTTAAGAAACTTATAAGATATACGATAAGATATAAGATTTTATTAAGTTCCATGTCAATACAGAGTAGATCAAGTCCAATACACAACAAAAAAAGACATTCATAACAATAATAGTAACCGTAGTTGAGTATTTAATAATGAGTATTTAATAATACTTGAGTATTTAATAAAAATAATTGCACCAAATTATTGACAAGTAAATATTATTCAACTAGAGTTTACATAATGTCAAAATAGATGAACCATGTTTTAAATGTGTTGTACTGACGTATAAAAAAGTATTGCACTTGGCATAAAAATTATTATTATTTGTTGTTACAGTGTTACAATGGTATCATGTTGTCATCATTTCCCCGTAGTTAGAGGTTTTCTGTAGTCATTTGATTCCCTGAAAGCTGCGGGTAAAAAAAATACGTGATTTATCAATAAGATGATAGATGAAATAAGATGAAAGTGATCAAAGAACTGATAAAATAACGCTATGTATAAATTTCATTTGTATTTAATAATAATAATAATAAAATAGCACGTCTGATGTCTTTAGATGATCATTGTGGAGTAAAAGAGACTTTTCTTTTTTTGAGAACAAAAAGTATAAACTTTAATCATGATGACGAAGCACAAAGAATTTAAACCATGTAGTAATGAGAAAAAAAATTCTCACATTATATCTAAACTTGTAAAGACTGCCATCATCTTTTTTTTTTTTTTTTTTTTTTTTTTTTTTTACTGAAGTTACAAACTGTGACCGCTTGAGGATAAAATAAAAATATATGTAGTTTATATAAAATTACATCATGAAGAAAAATGATGTTAAGTTTCATTTCGTTTCCTTTTTTACACAAAAAGATTTTATTATAATCTGTCTGCTTTCTCATATCGTATAACTTTTTTTTTTATAGTGATTTCCCTAAAGACAAATAATTCTTTAATTTTATTTTATTTTTTGAATTCTTATTGAGTTAAAAATTTATTTCTATAAAATATTTGATAATATTATACTTTTTTTATGATAGAATATTGGATTAGTGAGTATAATATTGCTGCTTATAATTTCAAAATGATAATATTTAAATATGTTTATATTATGTGAATAATTTATGTTGTATGTATGTATATAATATTTGTATAAAGTTTCATTTTGGGAGTTTTCATTTTATTGATGTTGTTGTGCATATTATTAATATTATCATGACTTATTTATTATTTACAAAATATAAATTTTATATCATATATTTTATTAATAAAACTCAAAGCAAAAAATAATAGCAATTTTAGTACAATTTACATTACACGGACAGAAATAAATACATAACAATTATACTAACAACATAATTTATGCTTAAATTACTGTATAAATAACTATATGTTAAATGGAAATTATGATAACTGAATAAATTTTAATAAAAAACGTATTTTTATTCAAAAATATTAAAAAAAAAAAAAAAAAAAAAAAAAAAAACAATTGAAATGGTGAGGTAGACATTGCAAATGTTTGGCCCACTATTACTTCTAACATTTTATAGACCCCTTGCACATCCTTGCGCTTTGTCGCCATGTTTGTGGTGCCTAATGCATTGTCCAGCATAGGGGAAACATCATGTCTCCTAATTTTTCACAGAAAAAAAAAATTATTTCAACTGAACAAATACTTCTCATATTCTTCGAGCTTATTAGGAGCTATATAGAAATAAGGTTTTGATTGAGGTTTGAAGCTTCTTTTACTATTAAAAAAAATACATTTTTCCTATGCTGGCCTAAGTATTTCTGACCAACAATATGGCGGCTCTTAAATATGAGTGCAACCGGTCTATTATAAGAAGCAAGTGTAAGAATTATACTAAAGCTTATTCTTATTATACTGTATATATTTATGCACGTCCCGTTTAGCAACATTTATGCTAACATTAACGTGTAGCATAAATCATGTAATTTATTCTTTCCGTGTACTTTCAAAATTTTATAATTGTCTTATTTTAAGGTAAAAAAAAAAAAAAAGTTTTGTTGAAAATGAAAGAGAAATGTTTTACTAACGAAGAGAACAGTGACATTTTTGTACTCATTTTGGTGGGAATTACTACAGACCGCCAGTGGGTTATTAAAAATCCACAAATATCTTATAGGAGACCAAGCGTGGCCTCGTTTTTATACCACTAAAAACTTTAGAGATCTACACAGCTTATTTTTGTATAAAGAGATCTTCACAAATTTTAGTTTCTTATACTTAAAATGAGAATATTAAATTTTAAATACACATACCAAAAATAAAAAATTGCTCATTTTATATTTTACAATAAAAAAAAATCTATTCCAGCTTCTTTTCCAACCACCACTCAATGGAAGGTAACGTAGAAGTGCTCGGAAAAAGCTGAAGGTTCCCTAATTTTCGATCCTTTGACAATGCGGTACTTTTTTTTTGTTAATTTTTTTTTTAATAGAACTACTGCACTTTGGCCAGAATTATTTAAATGAGGCATACTACAGAAACTTTTACGTGTTTTAAGCTTATAAATTTTTTAAGAATTTTGAACCACCGATAACCTTTATTTCTTGCATTATACTATCTAGACTGTCAAGATTTTAAATCGATCTATCATTTCGATTACTATAATGAATACATAACACACGAATAAAATAAATTACTGATAATTTAAGCATAAATGTTGCTAATATGGAATAATTATACTATACAACAATAAAGTGCATAAAAATCATTCGTTATAGTATATAAATTATATCTTATAATGGATAATCTATATTGCTGATAGAATATAAATATTTTGCATTTATTTTTGTACTTCAATATTACTATTTAATAAACTCTATTTAAATAAAAATGTATAGCTGCAGTTAAAGAAATACTTAATAAATTCGTAGCCTTTTTATTTATTTAGAAAATTGATGGAAATTATATGCTTTATAAAGAATTTTTATTAAAAAAAGAAAAAATGTTACAACTATTTGCAGAATTTTTAATGTATATTAAAAAAATACTTTTTGTTTTATTTTTTTATTATTATTATTTTTTTTTTTGCATTCTTTACATTCAAGTATACACTTTTTTTAAAGAGTGTGAATTTTAATATTGAGAGAGAATTTCATAAATAACTGTTATGATAAATTTTAGAGATTTAAATAAAATATTATTTTTATGAAAGGAAATCAGAATAAATAGAGGGCATTTGCAAAACTTATATTAAACTTTTGTGTGTAGCAAAATTATACTATGTTTGTAAAATTTGAAGGACAATAAAGAAGCACAAGGATTGTGATGTATTAAAATAATGAAAAATTTTGTTTACAAAGCTTCATAATAAATTCCGTCCTTTCCCTTAAAAGTTTATTGCGAGTCGTCAATCCTCATGCAATCTTTATAGTCATAAATAACGCATTATTTGATCTAGTCTGAACGGCTATTTTTGAGACTTGTCCAATAATTTAGGAAATAAGTTAATTTTATACAATGCTCTATCTTCATATAGATACACTGAAAAAAAAAAGATAGTGAAATACTATCTTTATGGGACAAAATAGTGTCATAACACTCATAACCTACTGCCTTAAAATTAATAAGTGCGCTTATTTTTGTTTGTTACAGAGGATACTCAAGAAGATGAGGAGTCAGTTTGTATCATGTTGAACGGAGAAGAATCTGAACTCTGGTTCTCATATATCCACAATATCAAGGTGAGACATTTATATTTTTTTTTTTTTTTTTTTTTTATTTGAGAGACCTAAAAATGTTTTGTGGTTCCCGAAATACAAATGATTACAATATTATAGTATCACAATAAAAATAATTGTGTATTATTTATAAAATACGTAAAATAAAATGCAATCATGTTATTTAAAATGCTAAATTTTTCGATAAAATGAAGATGAAATTATTAGTAAAAATAGGCTGTTAATAAAAGTACTTTTTTGATAAGAAGCAAAATTTCAAACAGTGTAAGCTAGAGTATATAAACAATAAGTAATGATTCTAATGATATGATAGGTATTAATATTAATTAAAAAAACATATTGTAATTAAAGTTATTACTTGGTTACAGAATCTGACTATCTGATTTTTTTTTTCTAAAACATTTTGGCGATTCTAAATTTATTGGGTAAAATCAAATTTTAATAACTTTATTGAAAACCACATAGTTTGGTAAAATATTTGGTCACGATGGATATGGTATGATTATAGCAAAATTATATGTTATAAACTTCGCAGTCTAAATTCAAAAATTTTCTCGATAGACGGACCTTGACAGGTCAAATCCTCCTGACGCTTTCCTCCTGATGTATTCTGTGGTGGACAAGTCAAGTTTTCAACGTGCAGAGGATGAAGTCACCAAGCTGCAAGAGTGGGAGCTACTGCGCACTCGTCCTGCGCTTCTTGTTGGAAATAAGGTGGATCTTGCAAGGTCCAGAGCCATTAGCACACAAGGTACGTCATTATTATCAATAATGTGAAAGAAAGATGATGTTTTATGTTCAAAAACATTACACTATTATTATTTAATTACAACTATAATATGCATCTTTAAAATAATTTATGCTATTATAATTAAATTATTAGTTATCTTTATCTATCACCTAAACTTCTCATTGTTTACATTACACATCCTGATTTTGATAATATATTTTACTATTTACTATTTCAATGCATTATAGTTCGTGTTTTTCTCATAAGAATATCATTGCAAATTTAGTGCTAGTTTTTAAATGTTGAAATATATTATCACAATTGTGTGTATGTGTGTATACACACTTTAAAGATCTATATTTTGATTTTTTATATCCCCTTGTAAACCACATCCTTTCCTGCATGTCTGTTTTTTGTACTTCTGTTATTTTGTTTTTCTTATCCGTGGTAATGTAGTAAGTTTATTCTCTCTCTCTCTCTCTCTGGATGGGAGAGTCGGTCAGACACTTTGTCAAGCCTAAAACTCTCCCTTTCAATTTTTTCCTCAATATTTTTGAATAAAGACGATTATATATTTATTATTCATGAAGAAATTAACATATAAATATGTATTAAAATGACAATACTGTGCAAGCAGACGAGACAGAGCCTAGCCCTAGATATTTAAATGATTGACTTTGTATCCATCATTCGTAATTTATACTGCAATTATCTCAACATGGAATAAATGTTGCTAAAGTGGAACAGCATAAATAATAATACTACACAACAAACTTAATATTTGTACAAATTTAAAATGAGAAATTAAAAAAAAAAAAAAAAAAAAAAAAAAAAACTAATTTTATAAGAGGTTATTGTCTTGAATCGATTGATATGTGAATTTATAATTTTTAAACTCATTAAATATTTTAATTAATTTTTGAAAAACATAAAAATAACATCACGCATGTTATCACGCATGTGGACATAGGAAAAGTTTCTACCCGTGACGTCATTTTTCAATTTTCAAAAATGACTTAAAAATATTTAATGAACTACAAAATTAGAATATCAATTCAGGACAATGTCTTCTTTTAGAATATGTAATAAAATTACCCCTTTATAGTTTTTGTTTGTCTTCATCATTTTGTTTAACTTAATGTTGTATAGCATAAATTATGTTATATAATGAACATGAAAATGTGCTGGCATAATTATCACGTATTTATATTTTTGTCCATGAAAGTTTATGATTCTAACATCGATTTATCCTCTTTCACAGATGGCAGATGCATGGCATGCACTTACAGAGCAAAATTCATTGAAATCTCTGTTGGAATCAACCACAACGTTGATGAACTTCTAGTCGGAATTCTGAGTCAAATTCGTCTTAAACTTGCGGCTACACATGAAGGTTCACCACCAGCTTGGTTCCATCGTAACCGAGGAGTTGCTCGTGCATCTATGAGAGCCAGACAAATGTTCTCATGGATGTTTGGCAAAGAAGACTCCAAATTTAAAAATTGTGAAAATCTACATACCTTGTAATTTCATTACAGAAATAAATTAGATGTTATTTCATGTTTAAAATAATAATAATAATAATAATAGTAAAAAGTCCACAAATCAAAATTATGAAAACTTTTATTGAATAAAAATGTGTAGTTTGTTTTTAATACAACAAATTTAAGTATAAACTTGTAAATAAGGTTTAAAATAGTGAAGTTAAACATATTTAAAAATAGCCTTATCAAGAAGGAAACTTCCTGGTATATAAAAAAAACTACAACTGCTTATGTTTACTCAAAAATGCGGAAAAGGAAACCACGTGACGGTAAAAGTGGGAAAAAAGTTGGTGCCAGCAGCAAGCTAGGCCTGAGCTACCTCCCACTTTTACCGTCACGTGGTTTCCTTTTCCGCATTTTGAGTAAACATAAGCAGTCATATAAATACTAAAAATTAAAAATGCCTGATACAAATGTACACATGATTGCGATAATATATTTAAACGTTCAAATTCAGCGCGTATTTTATTCCCATATAATAAAGAGGTTGAGCGCAACACAAACCTCGCGCATTCGATGTCATTTTGCGATGGATTGTACTTGGTTCTAAGCCAATACGCTGCCGTTCACCAGTTACGTCACTGATTAGGTGAACAAAGTTGCAAGTGGTGATATGACGTTTTTGGTGAATTCAACCTTGGCCAAAACTTTTCCCGGACCATCTAACCTCTTATACTCGTATATGGATCTTGAAGAATAATAATGGCAAATTTAGTACGAGTTTTTGAATCGGTAACTTATCGCAATCCTGTGTATACAAATTTTAACAGAACTTGCTGTTATATCATTACATATATTATTACTATAAATCAAATGCATCATTTGATAATTGATTTTGATTACTGGACAATAGGAAACTATTAATTTATTTTATTTTGCATGAATATATTTATGAAAAAAGTGTTTAAAGATTTATGAGTGTATATACGTGTGTGTGTGTGAGTGTGTGTCTGGTGTGTGTGTGTGTGCTTTTATGAACAAAATTGAAAAGAAATTTTTAGTTTAGCAAAAAATTTAAGTAAAAAAAAATGTATAAAATTAGATAAATTTATGCGCCAAGAAGCGAAAAGAAAATTGCATAATCTAAGGCATGCAACAAAGATTCATTTTTTTGTGTTCATTAATTTCTATAAGTGTGTAATGATTTCCGTATAAAATTTGTGTTCAAAAGAAGTAAACTGTACTTAGATTTTCAAAACAATTACAACTAAATTAATTACTGTACATATTTATCTGTAAAATACTATAGACGTTAAATAGAAAAAAAAGTGCTAGAAAATGTAAATAATAACCGCACAATAATAAGTGTTTACTTAATAATATGATTTATTTATGTTTATATTTAAAAAATAATAATAATAATATAGAATTTTTTTACAATTTATTATTATCTTCCAAAAACATTTTTGGAAAGACACACAAGTAGTTAAATACGGGTCTTTTTGAAAAACAATACAAATGAATAATCAAATATAAAATTATTGTTGTTTGCTAATTATAAAAAAAATATTTTAATGTATAAGAGTTTAAATTATATCATTAACTTGTTACATCCTATACCTAAAAAAAAAAACAAAAAAAAAAAAATAATAATAATAAAAAAAAAAACTATGGTAAATCAAAACCTTTACACATACACATATTTTATCTCTTATTCCTTCCATATCGTCACAAACTGGATAGAAAACTTGTAAATTAAGCAACCTGATTTACAATTTCTATTGTAGACCTGGATTTCGTGACGTCATGAACTCCAAAAGTTGCCTACTTTATATAACTTTTCAAACCCTGTATGTCGGCAGGGTACAAAAGGGGACATAATAGTTAATGTTCTTGTCATAAAGATGTGATATTATGATGGTTTTATCTCATTATTAATACGTTTACATTGAGTACAGAGTCCCTTTAAATCGATCGTGTACTTGCAATTTCAATGTCTTTATTTGAACTTTTTGATTGTGACACCAACATTCTAAATATTTTTAGAGTAATGGAAAGTTAAAAGTAGATGGTGTAAATTAAAGTAATCTTCAACAAGCTGAAATTGTTATGATTTTTTTTTTTTTTTTTTTTTTTTTTTTACATGACATTGTTACAAAAATGATTTTCAAAAATGTCCCAACTACTTTCCTGGTTGGTTTGGTAGTAATTAATAATATATAAGAGCCGCTATAAAAGAACGGAGGGCAATTTCAATTGAACACGATAAAACAATAATTCGTATATGAATTGAATTACCATTAAATAATAATGATGATATAATTTAAACTTTTATTATTAAAAATATATATATATAAAGTAACATAATAATTCAAATAATATCATTACAATTTTTATTAAAATTATTATCAATATTAATAATATTATATACATTACATAACACATTGTAAATAAATAAAATAAACACAAAAAATATATTATGAGTAAATATTTAACCAAAAATGATGTTTGTTCTATGCGGTAGTGAATTATGTGTGTAATTATAAAGAGAGCGTGTGGTTAAGAAAAAAAAAAAAAAAAAAAAAAAAAAGCGATATGATTGAAAAGAAAACCTAAAACATATACTGTATGTATAAAAATATAAATATAGTAGAAATAATATACCAAAATACCATGTTAAATAATGTAATAGTTAATATTATTTAAGTTTAATTTTTATTGTCATTGAATCTATTTATTTTCAGTAGTTTTGTCACAGAAAAAAATGTCACAATTATTTCATTATGCATTTTAACATTATAAAATAGTTATATAATTTTTAAGAAAGTGTCAATTTTTTATATATATTTTTTTTTCTCTTTCATCAAAATTTTGTACTAAAGATTTTGCAGTTCCTTAAAAAAAAAAAAGATTATCTTCTACGTACAGAATACAGATATTAAAGAGGCTACAATAAAATAATAAATTGTTTGAAATTTATTTTTGTCTCAAAATGTGCAGTTATCAATCAATTATCAATCGGGCATCAAGTTTTCTCCCACTTTTACCGTCACGTGGTTTCCTTTTCCGGCACTTCCTTTTCCGCATTTTGAGTAAACAAATGAAGCAGTCTGTCAAAAAAAATAAATAATAATAATAAAAAAAATATGGAACGTTTTTGGTGCAATGTATCTCCTTCTATATTACAGTCACTTTTATTAGAATTACTTCCTTGGAAAATGAATAAACTGCATACAGACATTGAAACTATTATTTTAGTACTGTATTTTAATTAATGAGACAAAAATTAATAAAAAATATATAATGAGTTGACACTTTCAATTAGAAATTAACGTTTTCTTTTTAAATATATTGAAAAATAAATCTTATAATATAAGAAGCCTATTGTGTAAAAAATACATAGAAACTATAATATATAATATCTAGCATAATTATATAATATTTACGTGTGTAAAAATATGTGTGAATAAAAATAAGTTTGTGTGACGTCATCATATGAATATACCCAATTATGTAAATAAAACTAAAACGTTTAATGTATATCATATTAATATTTATTATGATTTTTATATAATAATATATTATATTAACATAATAGAAAAATATGTTATCTTCCCGATAATTTTAAATATATTTTAATTATAATTAAGTAAAAAATATTATTTCATAATTTTAAAATGATTATAACGATAACTTTTCTGTTTTATATTATGTGGTAAAAATCAAGTGATTCTGAGTGCTGCAAGTTTACTTTACTTATATAACTGCAAGTAGCATTTAGTAACAATGAATCAGAAAATCTTTAACTTATTTTTTTTTACTAGAGTGCTTCACTATAATGTCTGAAGTACATTTGACCTTCAAATTTTTTTTTTTTTTTTTTTTTTGCTGCAAATGACGTGAAACGGAAAAATCCAAAATTTGGCGTTAATCGGGCGAAATTTAAATTTTCAAGGTCAAGTGGACTCTGGGCAAATAGAGGACAATCCTTGTATTACTGGGGTAGATGGATGGACTTTTGCTTTTATTTATTTGTATAGGCCTTTTATATAAAGCCTGAGGCACAGTATGATTGAACCGAGTGAGAGATCACGAGTTTCGTTTCTCGCAGTACTGGGATCTCTTTCTGAGGCCGTGGTATTTACTGAATGCGCTGTCGTGTTCTCCACACGTTGATGGCGCGTTCTAATGCCGGTGTGTCTTAGGTAAAACCATAAAATGTTAAAACTATAGAAAAAGAGAAGGTTTAGTTTGGACAGGTCCAATGTCCCTCACATGTCTTCCGATTACCTATGCTAGCGCGTGTAGTCCAATAGAAACGACGATGCGCCAATAGTAGTGACATCTGGAACTACAAAGCTTCGTAAGCTTAACATTGTAGTTCAGGTGTCACGTGCGATGTCGCTAGTGTTGCTTGGACTACAAAAAGTGTCTGGAATTGGAAGACATGTGAGAGAGACATTGTATACTCCTCCCGAATAAATCTGACCGAAGCGTTAAACTCTCCAAATGTTAAATATATATGGGGAAACGTTAACGCAAGCGGTCAGATTTATTCGGGAGGAGTGTACATTGGGACAGAGGTCTATTCGTATCTTCAGCCGATCCTGCATGGCCATGCAAAGTAAGAGATAAGGTTTCTAGAAACGTCACATCAATCCACCTCATCTCATTCATTTCTATTAATTAAATCACACGTTGTTGGGTTTATGGTTTATCCTGTTTTGAATTTTGTTTATTTTTTTTTAGCGCCTAAGTGCTACTATACTTGAACGACTTGACTAGTACCCGAAACACTTAAAATTTTTCTACTTATTTTATTATGATTTTGTTTTATGAAATTTTATGTTGCTTAATTTTTAAATGAAATAAGGAAATATCTTCATAATATAAATTATAGATATTTAGATGCATAATAAAATGTATATGTAGTCAATGTAAATGTTTATCCCTCCCGTGTAATAAATAATATAAAACGCTACGTTTAAAACTATATACAAAAGTTTACTTATAAATCAGTATAATATTAAGAAAATAAATTGAAAATTAATGTACTGTACAATAAATTTTAAACGTAGTGTAAATGAAAAAAAAAAAAGTTTTGTATAAAAATGTGACAATAACAATATCAAAATAACATTAATTTAATTATATTGCACACGTATATGTATAAAAAAAATCCCCTTATTGAGCTTATATAATATGTATATATGGGACTCAAATTATTATATCCATTACTATAACATTGCGACAAGAAAAATATTAACAAATATTGTTCTTTTTTGTTGTTGTTGTTTATTCATACCTGATGTAATGTAGTAAAATAATACACTAAAATATAAACATAGCAAGGAAATATTTACGTAAAATGCGGTAAATATTTAAATGTTGCCTAAATCATCACCTATTCAAATCATGATTTGTAAATATTTTAGGAAAAGTATATCCACTATAATCTAAAATATTCAAATAATTAGAGCTAATTTTTTTTATTTTTAGTAAAACTAACTTGTGAATGTATTTTTTTTATTTAATATGCTGGATTTAAAACATTCGAATTAAACAAAATTAATATGAAAAAAAAAAAAAAAAAAAAAATGTTAGATAAAAATATTAATATCAATTTTAATCTACTATTTGTCACAGTCATCTTTGATTTTTACTTTTCACTGACTTATAAAATATAAAAATATTTAATTTTCTAACACTAACACTGTTGTGCCTTTAATTTTTTATATTATTATAATTTTCTTATAGTAAAAAAAGGGTCAATATTTTATTGTTAATAAAAAAAAACAGTGTAATATTAAATAGTATAAAAAGAAGAAAAAAATGTTTGTTGCTATGGTGTTATATAATATTATACCCCCCCCCCCCCTCCACATATATTAAAAACTTAATGTCATATCCTCATATACTGTATAATATACTATAAAAAAATAAAGAATATAAAAAAAGAGGACTATTTTTATTTATTTGCCCAAAATATTTTGAATCTGGAAGTACTATGCAACCCGTTGGGCATATATGCTCAAAGAAATGCATAACCTACAGGCGGTTAGAAAAATAATCAACGCCGGCGAGATTTCGTATAGTACCGTTTTTTCACAGATTCACAGATTCTTTTTTGTAAATATCAGATCAATAAAAAAAATAATAATATAATAATAAAAAAAAAAAAAAAAAAACTTAAAATTTCATCTGTTTGAAGTTTTATGATATTTAATTCTCAATTCTTAATTACAAGTTACAATTAAGTATGATTGAAACTAAATTTTCTTTCTAGTTTTGGATGGGCTGCGCACTTTTTCTCCAACTTCGAGAGAAAATTTGGATTTGTCTCGACATGTGCAGTACAGTTATCATTGAATCATTATACACCATCAAAAAACAGTATTATCATATTTTGTAGTTATGAGCTTAAAGTTATATAGGCTCATCTTATTCCTGCTGCTTTTTTGATAGCTATAACAGTGATTATCACTATGATTAATATACATATATTATATATATATATTATATTATATTATATTATATTATATTATATTATATTATATTATATTATATTATATATATATATATATATATATATATATATATATATATATATATATATATATATATATATATATATATATATATATATATATATATATATATATATATATTAATATGATATGAATCCGGAAGGTATATTTTTAAAGAAAGACACAAAATGTTTTTAAAATTGAATATATATTGTTTATTTATAATTCAATTGACAATGCATTACATTTTTCAAAATTCATCAAGAGGTATAAAAAAAAAATAATAAAAAATTAAATTGCATGCTCAGAAAGACTTTGACATCGTTCAAAATGTATTTTATTTATAGTGATATACTGCACATCGAAAAAAATACATAATATATTACATTTATGGATTTCGTGAGTCACTAATAATTGCATTGAATTTAACTGATAACTACAAGAAAAAGATGAAAAGATTAATTAAAATGCTAGTAATTTATTTAAAGTACTTTTAAATTTTAAGGAAAAGGATTTTAAAATCTACTGTACATAAATAAATGTAACAAATGATTTTTTTTAAAGAGCTACAAAAAATAAAAATAGTAATAAAATTACATATAACATGGGTTTCAAAATTTAAAGCATCGTCAAATCAAGGTCATTGAAATTACTAATATTTATAGTGTTGAATCGTTAAATTAGGGCCAAACGTGACAATCTTCAGGATGTTGAGTACAATAAGAAAGTTGACGACTTATCTGAATAATCGAGGAAAAGTCCCACAAGTAGCTGGTTCCTTTCTACATTGCGTGTCTCGATCTGACCTCGATTCAGATGCTCCTCCAGGGGGTAAATAAGTTATCAAATCATTATCATGACGACTTTTCAGGTCGTTACCTCTAAATAATCGAGGAAAAGTCCCACAAGTAGCTGGTTCTTTTCTACATTGCGTGTCTCGATCTGACCTCGATTCAGATGCTCCTCCAGGGGGTAAATAAGTTATCAAATCATTATCATGACGACTTTTCAGGTCGTTACCTCTAAATAATCGAGGAAAAGTCCCACAAGTAGCTGGCTCCTTTCTACATTGCGTGTCTCGATCTGACCTCGATTCAGATGCTCCTTCAGGGGGTAAATCACCAATATTACATTTTTCTGGATTAAAAATACATTCATCATTAGAAGAACGTGTAAAATGAAGGCACCTACGTGGATTCATACGACATTCCCTATCAATACTTTCTAAAGCAGGAGAAGAACGAGAATAAAGTACACGACTTCCTGGTAAATAAGTTATCAAATCATTATCATCACATTTTCCTAGAATCTGATCTAATTTGGTACACAATTTTCTACTAGCACTTTGAATTTTATTACATTGAAAATCAAAAGGATGACATTTAAGTGGTCGGTTAAAATTTTTTGTTAATCGAATAATATTTCTTAAATTATTTTCATCGTCAAAACTGTCTGTATAAAAAACGCGACTATTTTTATTATATTTTGCAGGGTTTTCATTGCTGCTATCAATGCGATTGTAACTAGGTTTCCAAGGTTGGGCTAATTCAATCCAAGATGGAACTCTTTGCTCAACAGGATGACAGTAATCCATAGGCAAATTGTATTTTACGCAGGCGTCTTTTTCGTCCAGTAGACTTTGGATGTACGGAGAAATATATGGTTTGTAGCCCGTATAGTAGCGCTCATCTATGATAATATAAAATTTAAAAATTTAAAAAAATGTTAGTGTAGGCTTTCACGGTTTGATGTTTGCAATTTGTAGAGCTAGTCCGACAGATTCTAGCGAGATAGATAACCGTGGCGGGCGTTGTTCTATCCTTAACGACGTTTTGCGTTTGACGTTGGCTTGTCGTCAGGTGTGTTTATGAAGAAGCGTCCAACGTCGGACGAGAAACATCGTGAAGTCAAAAGGAAAAGAACATATATATCATATGACCGCCATGGAGCCCACTAGTTTAACTATCCTCTTCAGTCCCAATACTCCCAATATACAATGAGTTGTACATCAAAAAACTTGACAAAAAAATCTTTAAGTGATATATATATATAAAAAAAAAAAAATTAGATAAAAACATGTGGGTTGTTTTAAAAAAACAAAAACCTTAAAATTTTGCGTTTTGTAGAGCTATTTTGAGCTCTTGAGTGGTTAGGGGGTCCGTGACAGTAAGAAAAAGCAAATAATAATAATAATAATAATAATAAATAAATAAATAAATAAATAAATAAATAAATAAAAAATAATAAAAAAATTCAACAAAAGAGGCATATTTTTGAACTTCTTAGAGCCGCACAAAAATGTGGTTAAAATTTACGACATTGAAATATTGTTTAAAAGGGTGTGGGACTGACTTGTGAAGAGGCTATATACATCATAATATTCATAATATAATAAAATTTATATATTTGTACATTAAATATAATATAATATTAATTATTATTTATTGGTATCACTTACCATAGCTACCTTCGACATGATTGCCAATTACAGGTACAGATCGAAGAGGTGCCATGTGGGAGGAAATTTCAGGAGCTACAAAAATAATCCTATTAAAAATCTGCAATTTTATATTTTTCATTGTAATTTGGCAATACTTTTTTTTTTTTTTTTGAAAGATACAAAATGTATTTTGAAAACAATTGTTATTTGGCAATATAAAAACAAATGCAAATTTTCAATTTTCATCGTGCAACGTTGTGCTCTCACACTTAACGTACACACCCATCAGTGGCTCGAACCTATGCTCGGTGAGGAGTGCAGAATTGCGAGTCAGCTGCCCTTCACACCACTCGGCCATACCAGCTCGGTATGGCATTTGCATAATATGCATTTTAAAATTTGGATTTAAATTTTTTTTTTTCTATAATGCATATAAGCAGTTAAATTCTGAAGGACAAGATGTAAGAACACGTGAAGAGTTTATTAATGAAACTTTATATACTTACAATTATCGCCAACGAGTGGGTTTGCTGACACGTTGCTTAGGAATTTTAATGAACCAATCTGAAATTAAGAAATTATAAATTATAAACGTATATATTAGTTGAAATTAAATATGTTTCCATAATTCAAAAGTAATTTTAAAAAAATGGAGAGAGAGAGAGAGAGAGAGAGAGAGAGAGAGAGAGAGAGAGAGAGAGAGAGAGAGAGAGAGAGAGAGAGAGAGAGAGAGAGAGAGAGAGAGAGAGAGAGAGAAAAGTAAAATGCCTTTGGCGCATACATTTTTTTTTATAATTTTTTTAAAATTATACTCTTGAATCAAGGAAAAGTATTTAATTTATGCCTTGAAATTTATGCGTGTACGTGTGTAAGCAAACTGCAAAACTAATTATTGAAAGAAAAATAAATTAAACATTAAAATATTTAGGTATTAATTTCAAAAAGATATAAAAAAAAATTACTTTATAAAAAAGTTATTATACACGTTTACTTTTTTCTTACACGCACGAAAAAAAAAATTCAAAAATTCAATTCATATTAAAGAATTATACACAATAATAATCTATAATAATAACATATTTGTTAAATTTAAATGCTTAAAATTATAAATAATGAACAAAAATCTAACAAAAGTAAAAATTGTGATAGTATTATAGTATGCAATAAAAAAATACCAACTCACCACAGATAGATACAATAAGAGACAGCTTTGAAATGCCATGATTCCCTTCAAAATTCTCCAAGTTGGCTGATGCTGTCACATTGAATTTTCGCTTATTTATACCATATTTAGTATTTAATGAGTTGGTAATTAATTATTATCGTATATGTGATGGAGTATATATTGTTTTACTTATCAGTAAGCAATATAAAGTATTGTGTATCAATATAAAATTTTAATTGTTAAACATTTAAGCATAATAAAAATTCTGTAAATTTAAAATTTAATGCTTAAAATTTAAAATACTAATATTGCCTAAAGTAAAAATAACAATAGAAAATAAAAATTTAAGAATAATAACTAATATAGTATATCGGGAAATAAATAGGTTTTTTTCTCTACTTTTTATTTGCTTTTCTCATTGCTTTAATTCTACATGATTTTTAATGAGCGAGATAAAATTATAATTATGTATACGTAATATTTTCTTTTATCTCCTATTTCCTATTTTTAAAACTATTTTCGGTGTATACTATACTTTATATAATAAAATTTTTTTTATAGATTTTAAATGGATATTATAATTTTGAGTTACAACTCCTAATTCCCTATCTGTTTAAATATATGTATATTTAAATTATATAGTTCTATACATCTCCGACAGCTTGAAAACCACTTATCGTTCAGAGGGAGTTAATTTGGCAAAAGTCACAGACTTCGGTAGTTCTGTTCGACGTTTAGTATCCTAGAACTCTTGTGTCGTGTATGTTGGTGCAGACTTCCTATATCCACGGAGTGGTGGCGTGGTTGAGGAGCTAAGTTGTCGTGGTGGTATGCCAATCTTTATGAAATAAGTATCAGGTGACAGGGTCAGCGGGCTTACAGTACTTGAGGGACAAGAATCGCGGTTTCCTGCTTGTGTCGGATGAACTTTTTTTTATTTAATTACTATTAAATTAATTTCATAAGGGTCTCTGCATGCATTCATATTAAAGTCAACGCCATGTTGGATAACTCAATAACATGGGTGATATAAGAAAATTGCTCATTTTGCCAGTTTAAAAACACTATTTAATATTTTTGAGAGCTGTAAATATGTTGAATTAGTATCTCCAGTATGTGAGAAAAATAATAATAACAAAAATTAAGTTAACCGATTTCTCAAAGAAATTTGGCTTAAACGAAGTTTGTCCTATGCTGAGCCATGTTATTCACTACTCATCCAGTATGGCATCCAAGCGCATTAAATATGACGTCATGCGCACACACCCTATACAAGAAATGCGGTTTCCTATTTAGCGTCAGATGATTTTTTTTTTTACTTATTCAATATTAATAAATTAATTTCATAATTATTATACTGTGACAAAATAGCTGACAAAATGATAGAGAGAGAGAGAAAGAGAGAGAGAGAGAGAGAGAGACGAGGTGGCTTTTTTTATATAATGATTAATTTTTCAAAATTAAAAATGAATACAGTACGTTGACAGTAAAGTGCCTATATAATATGAAAGCTGTAATCTCCATATTTTATCTGTTGAGTTGTATAATTATTTTATTAATAAAAGGATTTACTTTGGCTTAATTTTGCAAAACCATAAACTAAAAACAAAATTAAAACTATTTTAACAGTTATTTCTAAGCATAAAAAATAAGAACAAAATTTACTGCTTCTATTACATAATTTTATGCTAATTAAAATACATAAAATAACATGTAGTACAAAGTGCATGTACTAAAAATGTACTAAAAAATCTTGTGTACTACACAAAAGGTATATAAACTGAAGTACATTAATTCTTGTGCGTAGAGAGTTAAGGAGTTACTCGAACTTTTATTTTTGTTTACGGAACATGGGAATCCTTAAACATTTATTTTTCATTTTTCTGGTGAGTTAATTATCTTATTTAATATATATTTTTAGAATAGTATAAAATTCTTATATAATTAAGCTTTCAAGTATTTTTTTTTCTTCATGCAGGCAATAGAAGCAAACAGGCAATAATACATTTCTGAGGTTAAATGCCTCCTTTTTTTTTTTTTTGTTTTTTTTTTCGAATATGTGCAAAAATATTACTTTTCAAAATGGCAAACCAAAAAAAAGCTTTATTTTTTTTTTTTTACTAAAAAGATCAAGTCTGTTCATATAAAAATAAGATCTGTCAAAATCTGTAATGAACATTTTTATAGGATCTTATTTTAATTGTTAACACACATAAAATATTTATTAATTTCTAGGGCATTTTTGTGACTCTGAAAAGTGCTTTGGCTGGGCCACTATCAAATAAATATATAAATAATGGTGAGATTTATATAAAAAAAATTTTCAATTAAATTCATTAATTATCTGTCTGTTATCACTTTTATAGATTTTTCGTATTCGCCTTTCTTACAAACTTTGCTAGGAGAAGGTAAAGACTGTGCAAAATATGGACTACCTGAGGATTATTGCAAAACCACCAATCAAAACAAACCAACTTGGATAGAAAATGAGCAATCATTAAATCAACCCAATATTCAAATGGAGCTCGAAAATATTGCCATGAGTCGCAGAAATACTTTCATGCCAAAATCAAAACGTTGCCATCATTTAGATATCAAATGTCATGAAAATCGTTGTCATCCTTTTGACACTCACTGCAAAAATAATTACAGCTTAAACAGCGGATTTAATTTAAATGAAAATAAAATTAAAAATTTCATACAACCTAATAATAATTCAATTTTTTGTAATGATGGGACACTAAATAACGGACATTGTTCTGAAAACCACCAAGAAGAAATTTATAATTTTGAATCTATGTTTATTCAAAGAAAAATTTACTGTCATCTTTATCCACCAAACTGTGGACTTTACACACGTTTGACTTTAGCGTGTAAATATGATCCTAGGGAATGCTTTAAATTTGATTTGTATGGGAAAAATGTAATGTGGTGCGCTAAATATCCTGAAAGTTGTAATTCCTATCATAAATATGAAGTTAAATATGACATACTCAAATGCTTTAAAGATATTTTTATAAATTTACATTCTTCTAAGAGACAACTGATTTAGCTTGTTTGCAGGGGAAAAAATTGCAATATATAATTAATTCTTTGATTTATCAATTTAAGGAAAAATACATTGTGGTTTAGGATCAATAAAAGGATAGAATTACCAGCAAGGGTCTTACCACAGTAGAAGTTCTATGGAGAAGTCGAGGTTTCACGTGGCACAGAGTTTTAGTTATAAAATTTGCCCGAGTTCTCCCTTTCATGACTTCTCCATAGAAATTCTTTCATTTATGTATACAAAACTTTGTGATTTTTAAATTATTGTTCAAATATGATAAATTTGAAAAGGCTAGGAGAAAGCTAGCAAGAGCCTAACCATAGCACAGAAATTTTTTAGTGATTTTTTTTTTCAATTATAAAGAGACCTTGACCTCTCCATACAACTTCTACTGTGGTAAGACTCTTGCTAATAATTCTACCCCCCTTTTTTTATTGATCCTAACCACAATGTTTTTCCCCTTAAATTTAAAATAATAAAGATGTTTTTTTTTTTTTAATTTTTTCCCCTTATTCATAATAAAGAATAGGATACAAATACCAGCAAGGGCTTTACCATACCCTCCTTATCCATATTATTTTATTTTTAAACACAATATAGACTTTATTAATGTTAAAGGCGTAGAACACCTTGAACAAAAGTTTTGCAATATCATAACAAACCTGAAAATCAACGTTGATTTGGCCAGAGTCATTGATTTCTAATTTATTTTCCATTCACAAAATGCCACTGGCGGTCACTGACGTCAAAGCTCGCTTGTTTTACGCTTGTTTTACGCGTGCGTAAACTGGGCGAGCTGTGACGTCAGTGACCGCCAGTGGCATTTTGTGAATGGAAAACAAATTAGAAATCAATGACTCCGGCCAAATCAACGTTGATTTTCAGGTTTGTTAGGATATTGCACAGCTTTTTTGTTCAAGGTGTTCTACGCCTTTAATTTAGCTAACTACCTGCTGTATTTATTTCTTGGTATTTTGTCAACAAAACTAATAATGTATATACTTTATAACTGTAATAATAATAAAAATAATAACTGAAATAATGACTTACAGTCCCCAGGGAGAGTCCGCAGTGTTAGAAAAAAGCTGGCCCCCACTCATCCATGTGGAGGCTGAGACAGCTTTATAATAATAATGATATCTTTTTAAATTTATACACAACAAAAATCAATGGTTAAGGATACAATGGTATCTACATATACTGTACTATCAATTTTCTAAAATCATGGGGGATCTAGAAACCTACCACTTTGCAAAATTAAAAGATGTAATATTAAAATACTTGTATTGAAGACTTCTTTTTGAATACTTCTTTCTGTATGTATAAGACTGAGTTAAAAAGAATTAAAGCTTACAAAATTAAGAGTTAATTGTACAATTTTATTACTTTTTGATTTGAGAAAAATGACAACATTTTAAACACTTGAAATTAAAAAGAATTTTCTTCAACACAAAAGTATTTGCTGTATCTTGATTTCACTTTCTTGAAATGTGATAAATTGCACATATAATAGAACACAATAAAATTTCACAAACTATAACTTACATTTTATTTTTTTATTAATAGGTAATAGTAAAACTAAATATACACTATAGTTCCACAGATTCACAAATCATATTGATTTATCCTTTCTTCAATAATAATTTTCCTTTTGGTTTTAATTTACTTGAAATTATTCTCTTTCTTTCTTCTTGTTGTTCTATTTTCATTCCTGCGTGTCGTTCTACAGCATAGTCCATTTCTCCGCATAACTGAACAACTTTTTGCTGAAACAGAAATAATAATTGTTTTAAATTACCATACCAAAAAAAAAAAAAAGGTTGTAATTTTATTGCATATTATTCTAAAAGAGGACATTGCCTGAATTGATAGATACCGGTATGCAAATTTGTAATTGTTGAGTTCATTAAGTATACATATTTGATGAATTTTTGAAAGTCGCAAATGACATCATGGGCGACAACTTTTTCCTATGCCCACATGCATAAGTTGACGTCCTTTATGTCATTTTCCGATTTTCAAAAATTATTATAAAATACAATGAACACAAAAAGTATAAATTTGCATATCAATCGATTTAGGATAATATCCTCTTTTAGAAGATGAAATAAAATTACCCCCTAATTTTTTATTACAATCTTCCTCATTAGGGGGAAAAAAAAAAAAAAAAAAAAAGTCTACGCTGATGTTGCTGATGCAATGTATGCTTAATGTTTTGCATGTGTAGAACTGCCTAAAATATGGGGATGACACTTCTTGGTTTAAGTTCTCTACACACAAGCTCTGTCAGTGCTTTCTATATAATGCATTACATAACAATAGTACAAAATAATGTTTGTTGCTTTTTATTATTTAGCGAATAAAGCAATGCGAGCTCTAAAGATGCAATAACATTGCAACAAAAAAAGAAACATCCCTTTTAACAGGAATAAGACAAACTATTCTCTACCCTGGCTTTACTGTAATGTACTAGCTGTATATCTATGCTTATCGACGTTGTTGCAAAAAAAAAATGTGTAACTCGTATTTTGTCAGGCGAAGTAAAATGTGTAAGTCTCTTTTTGTCACGCTAAGCAAAATGTGTAAGTCTCTTTTTGTCACGCTAAGCAAAATGTGTAAGTTGTTTTTTGTCACGCGAAGCAAAATGCGTAAGTCGTTCCCGAACATTATGGAGATGGAGCTCGACTTACACATAATGCTTCGCGTGACAAAAATCGAGATACACATATTGCTTACGTTAGCGTGACAAAAAACGACTTATACACATTTTGCTTCGCCTGACAAAATACAAGTTACACATTTTTTCCGCAACAACGTTGTTATGTACTAATAACTAATACTGTAACTTCAGTTACTACTGGTACTTTATCACTACATTTAATTGGGATATCTTAATAATCAAGGAACTAAATTTCATAACAATAATTCCCTGAAAAAAAAAAAAAAAAAAAAAAAAAAGAGCTTTTCTAAATTTGGTTTTAAACCCTCACCGCAATTTCCTGTTGTTTAAGCATTTTCTTGAACTGGTTGATGCCTGGTGGAGCTGGTCTTCCATCAAGATATGAGTAATCTGGACCATCCGTAAGTGGACCATAAGTATTTGGGTTTACAGGTAGCTTCTGTCTGTAACATACAGAGGAAATATTAAAAAAAGAAAAAAAAATCAATATTATTGTATACTGTATCAGGTTTGTATATCGGAAACATGGGTTTCCCAAAAGGAGTGGCAAGTATTGGCTAGACACGTTAAAGTGTATTCCTCAATTATTTTTTTCTATCCTCGGTGCCGTAAATTTCTAAAAAAAATTCTATAAGAAAAAGGTTCCACAATGCTAAAGGATAGGAAATTAGTGAAAGAGCACCTTTTTCCAAGCTGCCAGTGATTGGCTAGTGAGGTATGCCAATAACCTTCATTGTGATGAGCTTTAATTTTGAGTGAAAATAGCAATAAAGGGTATGATATAACTCTGCCGTGAGCAACATATATGTATTTTCATTAGCATAGTCCTCCTTGAAGCCCCTGAAATTTAGCTGACGATTTTTGAAAATATTTTTAATGCTTATATGGTTTACTCGAGAATTGAGATCTGCTGATATAATATATATATATATATATATATATATATATATATATATATATATATATATACACACCGATGGCTCTGCGGAAAACTGAACAAACCATAGTCTCCACGCGCCTTAAATTTTGAACATCTCTCCGCCTCTCCCGAATTTGAAGCATCTCTTACCAGCGCTCCATTACAGATGCTTCAATTTTGGGAGAGGCGGAGAGTGTAGATGTTTCAAATTTGAAGCGCATGGAGACTATGGATAGTTCAGTTTTCCACGGAGCCATCAACATATTATGTGCCATGTAAAGTGAGCTGCTATATAGTTTTAGAATACATAATGAGCAAATAATCTAATATAATATATGTAATGTATGTACAGTACATATAACAAGCTAGCATGGTTAAGTGGTGAAGGCAGCTGACTCATAACTCTGTGTTCCTTGCAGAGCACAGGTTCAAGCTGCTGCTGGGTACACATCGTGAAGCGTGCAATGAGATCACAGTCGCTTATATTTCTACAAATCAATTAAAAACATATGTTGAATGTACAGCTGGGAGTTAAACCCACTGAGGCGGCAATTGTGAGTTCTTTATATGACTAGACTCATTTGATTGGATGCAATTGACCATGTGGTACAAAATCCAAGATTCTCATTGGCCTATGTCATTTTGCTTCGATAGTAGTCGGGCTCATCTCGCGGCTCGGGTGGGTTTGCCTCAGAAAGTGGGTTTGCTTTCGGTTCAGCTGTCGAAGTTTCAGCTGTGATTCTCTACGGGGTCTGCAAGTTAAAAAAAAAAAAGTTTCTGCTGCAGGTGGCTGCAGGCAACATTGAAACAATTAATGTGACCAAAAAAACGTCAGCACAAAAATTCTGTGTCTGCACACCTACGTCTACGATTCTTCCTCCTCCTCCTGCACAATATTCTGCATCGTGTTTACAATTGAAAGTGGTCAATTGACAATCTTAACCTGTCATTCTTTATGACAGCCATTTTCAAAATTAATCCACAAATGCCGCCTCAGTGGGTTTAACTCCCAGCTGTACATTCAACATATGTTTTTAATTGATTTGTAGAAATATAAGCGACTGTGGATTAATTTTGAAAATGGCTGTCATTAAGAATGACAGGTTAAGATTGTCAATTGACCACTTTCAATTGTAAACATGATGCAGAAGATTGCGCAGGAGGAGGAGGAAGAATCGTAGACGTAGGTGTGCAGACACAGAATTTTTGTGCTGTCGTTATTTTGGTCACATTAATTGTTTCAATGTTGCCTGCAGCAGAAAGTTTTTGTTTTTAACCTGCAGACCCCGTAGAGAATCACAGCTGAAACTTCGACAGCTGAACCAAAAGCAAACCCACTTTCTGTGGCAAACCCACCCGAGCCGCGAGATGAGCCCGACTACTATCGAAGCAAAATGACATAGACCAATGAGAATCATGGTATCTGTACCAGCTGTTCATTTTCATCCAATGAAATTTGTGTAGTAATATAAAGAACTCACAACAATTTGCTCGATGTGTGTTTACATGCATTCCATAACAACACACAGCAAGGTGCATGATTGATGTGATTGCACCATCCAGCCTGCCTAGAGTTGCCATGGCTTCTCTAGGCTGTCAATGCTGTCATCGTGAACACCAGACTGGGTATTAGGCCATGGCCGGCATGTGTGTGTATGGTTTCTATTTTACATGAACGTTGATATGAAAATGTCTTGATGGGATGGGACATGGGACTATGGTAAAGGGGTGTAGCTACTGTAACTCATAAGAACACAATATATGGTAAAAAGAAAAAGAAAGAGGGAAAAAATGTGTGAGAGGGTGAAAGAAGCAAAACATGCTGCACTATTACACGATACACAGCACCACACCCCACACCTATATACGTAGATAGATAACTCATTCTACATATTTAATTATTTAAATTTACTGAATGCTTACTCTTGTCTTTGTTTTTGATCCAAAGGATAGGGCCAATAGCGAGTACGTATTTTAGCATAAAAACGCTGCATGCCTACAGCATTAGAGCCGGCTTGCAGTACACACGTTTTTGGTGCTGAAATTATACGAAAAATTAGTAAAATATATAATAAAATTATATTTTAAATATTTAACCTACCTTTGGTTACTAATTTATACATATTACTATTCAAAATACTTGAAAAAGACATAATAAAAAGCAAAAGTTGCGTGGAAATTAAAACATCCGCAATGTTTCGAAAAAGTCAGCTGTTCATCAGCTGTTTATTAAAAATGGCTCCGAAGTTTAAAGAGGTTGCATATTTTCTCGCACTTTTTTCTTGTTTTTATGGCATTAAATGTGAAGTAACACCAATTGTACTATGGCATGGCATGGGTAAGATATTTAATCTAATTTAAATCATAATTAAAAGCATATAATTATCATGTGTTTTACTTATTTTTTTAGGTGACAGTTGCTGTAACCCTATCAGCTTGGGTCGTTTTTCTTCAATTTTAAAGGATCAACTTCCTGGAGTTTATGTCATGTCATTGAAGATTGGAAACAATATTGTTGAGGTGAGGAAATTATATCAGCAATTTAAAAACTTATTGCTACGTGATATACGGTAAATGTTTTGGTTCAATACCTAGAAGCTCAGTAATAATAATTGCGTTGGACCTCACGACAAATCATATCTGTCCCATAGAGGATATGCAAAGTTTAGAGTTTATATATAATTTAAATTGTTTACATATATTTTTATTTAAATCAATTGCAGGCTTTCCTTTTTTTTAGCTTACAAACAATTCCTTGTAAATTAAAGAATCAGGTAAAGTATGTACGTATGTAATTTGGAAACAAGGAACTTCGGATCCCCTCGGACCCCTGAAATTTTTATGTACAGTACTGTACATACATCATACTATGTTCAAAGTGAGACACTATAACCACTAACAGTATACAGAAAGTAGGTCCAGAGCAATATGTATTTATGTGTCCTCAGAAGGTCTGCGGAAAAAGTCCTACCTGTGCTCAAAGCTCGCCACCATGCCATATCTGTGCGCAGTGCGCACAGGTTGGAACTTTAATTAGAGGACTTTCTTTCATTATAACAGTATATCATACTAAAGTTTTATATTTTTTCTTTGAACTTTTGCTTTAATTGAAAGACTATAACCTTCAATATTAAAATAAATACAACATCATATGTGTTTTGTTTTAGGATACTGAGAATGGTTTCTTTATGGATTCAAATAAACAAGTTGAAAAAGCCTGCAGGATAATAAAAAAAGACCCAAAACTTCAACATGGATTTAATGCTATTGGATTTTCACAAGGATCTCAATTCTTGTAAGTGTCTTTTAGAAAATTAACTGGTTCAACATTGATATGATTATCACCTATACTATAATGATGGAATTTCATGTTGCATTGTACGTTATATGAACTCATTTTGGATTTTGGCGTACCTGTTTCAGACGTGCTCTGGCTCAACGTTGTCCTTCTCCTCCAATTCGTAACCTCATTTCCCTAGGAGGACAACACCAAGGAGTGTATGGATTGCCTCACTGTCTCTACCCAACTCACAAGTGGTGTGATTATCTCCGTAAAGCTCTCAACTGGGCAGCTTATGAATCGTAAGATTACTTGAGGGTTTTTTCCCCTGTATGATGGTGATTAAAAAAATCATAGAGTTAAAATCACTTGATTATTTTTTTATTTTATTTTCTAAACATGTTCGTCATTTTGAGAGATCTTTGTAACAGGGTAGAGTATTTTGTACTATTTCAAATTATAGTTAAAAAACTGTTACTACTGTACATAGAAGCTATCCTAATTTAGTATTGTAGTGTAGATGCAAGTTAAAGTTGTTTTCACATATTTCAACTTTTTACATAACAAAATTCAGCTTCTTAAATGCGCTAAATTTCATTTTGCACATTGTTTTGCCAAAAAAACAAATAAAAAAAAAAAAAAAAAAAAAAAAAAAAAAAAAAAAAAAAAACTCTATAGCCTATTATTATTATTTTCTTGCATACTAACGAAGCAATATTTTATATTTCACAGCTGGGTACAAAAGAGCTTGGTCCAAGCGCAGTATTGGCACGACCCACTCAATGAAGCTGAATACCAAAAAGGAAGCTACTTTTTAGCTGACATCAATAATGAAAGAGTGAGTTTTAATTTTATGAACCAATGTGTTTGTTTAATTAGTAGAAACTTGAAATTAATATTAAACTGATTTTCTCTATGTAGAAATTAGTATTATAATTACGTACTGTAACAGTTATCTGAACTTGATAATAATTTTTAGAGTAACCAGCATAGTGAAGAGACGTTCCATTTTTTTTGATGACAAATCTTGCTAGCTCAGGGATATTAAACACATTCCATAGATTTATCCACATAACACCATGCTATCCAATGTGTTTACTATCTCTCTGCTAGCAACATTTTTCATCAAACTATAATCTTTGCTATGCTATGTTCTTGCTCTCTCCTTTTAATTTATTATATAACCAATGTGGTTTCTTTACCTTAATTATCAATATTAATAATAATATATCTAATAGTGGATCGTGGCCACTGGGTTGACCAGGTGCATGGTCAAGCCTCACACATCAGTGAATGTGAAGTTGAGAAAACATATAATAATACAGTACTGTATTAATTTACTGCAGAAAAACAGTCAAATAAATGAGAGAAAATAAAAAATAATTGTGTAGTTCAATTGTGTAAAGGAAAATGCATCGTGGTTAAGGATTTTAATAAAAAAAGGTTATAGGAACACATAAATAATAGCCTAATAATAATAATAATAATAATAATAATAATAATAAAAAGTGGTTGGAACAGGAGTAAGATAATTTTTTAGTTGTCACATAAAAAAAAAAAAGAAAAAAATTGGAATGATTTATAGTTTCTATTTTTTTTTTAATTTAAAAGTTATATTTTTAATTGAAAAATATTTATTTTTCAAATTATGTTTCAGGTTTTAAACAATGCATACATCCGTAACTTGCAGCAGCTTGAGAACTTTGTATTAGTTCGATTTAATAATGATTCCATGGTTGAGCCTGTCTCCTCTGAATGGTTTGGTTTTTATGCTCCAGGACAAGCACTGAAGGAAATACCACTTGAGGAATCTAGGATTTATAAAGAGGTATTTAGCATTGCTTTTATCAAGTTGTATCCCAATGTTGTGAATTATACAATTTAACTAACTTGCATTTTCTCTTCAAATTCTCTCCTTGCATTCAACTTACTCTCTAGCACAATGGGTAATAGAAAAATGTACTGGAAGATGGTGAATCAAGTGAGAAAAGGAAGTAATAGTAAAAGTGCAGGCGGAGTAAAGAATGAAAGAGGAGAAATTGTGTGGGATGAAGAGAAGGGGAGAGAATGTTGGCGAAAGTATTTTATGAATCTGTTTTTGGATGGAGGGGAAAGGGAAGAAAGAATGGAGGAGGAAAAGGAGAATGAATCAAACAGAGTAAATGAGGAGATGATTGAGTTTCGATTGAATGATTTAAAGAATACTGTAAAAAAGTTAAAAAATGGCAAGGCAGCTGGAGTAGATGGAGTAACAAGTGAAATGGTAAAGTATGGAGGAGCGTCTCTGGAAGTAAAAATGTTACAGTTATTTAATATGTGTTACAAATGTGGTAGAGTACCTGAAGACTGGGTATGTGCTGTGATTGTTCCGTTATATAAGGGGAAAGGGGATAAGTATGACTGTAAAAATCATCGTGGAATTAGTTTGTTAAGTATACCTGGTAAAATGTACGGGGGGATGGTGATTGATAAGGTGCAAAAGGTTACACAGGGTCATATCTCAGAAGTGCAATGTGGTTTTATGCCCGGCAGGGGCTGCACTGATCAGATTTTCACTGTGCAGCAGTTGATTGAGAAATGTATGGACGCAAGAAAGAAAGTATTTGCTGTGTTTGTAGATCTAGAGAAAGCATATGATCGAGTGAACAGAAGTATGATGTGGAGTGTATTAGATGAATATGGGGTGAGAGGGAAGTTACTTGAGGGTGTGAAAGCCATGTATGCAGGTAGTAAGGCATGTGTGAGAGTAAACGGAAAGTTGAGTGAGTGGTTTAAAGTGGGTAGAGGCGTTAGGCAAGGATGTGTGATGTCGCCGTGGTTATTCAATATTTTCATGGATAAATGTATAAAGTTGGCTGAAAAGTATGGAAGTGGAGTAAACGTAGGTTTGTTAATGGTGTGGATGTTGTTGTACGCTGATGATGCGTTGATGGTGGCTGAGAGTGAGGAAGAATTGCAAGAGATGATTGATAGGTTGGAAGAAAGCACAGAACAAATGGATCTGAGAATAAATGTTGGGAAAACTAAAGTAATGGTATTTGGTGGAGAAAATGATGATGGAAATGAATTCACACTGAATGGAGAAAAGCTGGAAAGAGTGAAAGAGTTTGTATATTTGGGAAGATTATATCAAGAGAATGGAAGTATAGATGGGGAGATTGAGAGGAGAGTGGCGGCAGGTAGGAAAGTAGTTGGCAGCATGGCAGGATTGGCCAAGAGTGATGCTTTATCAAACAAAGCAAAACTTACAGTGTACAATTCTGTCTTACTCCCAACTATCTTATATGGTTCTGAATCGTGGGTATGTCAGAGTAGGCATATGAGTAGGGTGAATGCTGTTGGTATGAGTTTTCTCAGAAGTATGTGTGGTAAAACAAGATTAGATAGGGTAAGGAATACTTGGGTGTTGGAGAAATGTGGAGTAAAAGAAACTGTGACTGAGAAGTATGAGAACAGTGTATTACGATGGTTTGGTCATGTTGAGAGAATGGGTGATGAAAGAATAGCAAAGCAGGTATTTCATAGTAGAGTGGATGGAAGGAGAGATAGAGGCAGGCCTAAAACATCATGGTCTGAGGTGGTTGGAAGATGTTTGAAAAATAAGAATGTACGCAGTATGAAATGCAAAAGGAAATGTATGAAACAAGGTATGAGACTGGCGGAAGCAAGTGAAGTATGTCAGGATAGGAAGTTGTGGAGGTCTATCACTGGGTCAGGATAAAACATCTGTGTTGTTGGCTTACCCCGAAAGGGATTTATAGCGTCATGATATGTATGTATGTATGTATGTAACTAACTTGCCTCTGTCTCTGTCTCTCTCTGTTTCTCTCTGTCACTTGTCACTGTCTGATCTCATCTCTTTTTATTTGGGAAATTTCCATGTTAATTAAAAGTCTAAACTTTTAAAAATGAGTATAAATAGGATAACTATACTCCACCAACCATAAACCAATAACCAACTTGCCTTCACTATACTCTAAGCAACTTAAGAAGAGGGATGTTGCCCTCAAAATGTCTTAGTAAACATATAAATATTTGTGTAACCTGTGCCACCAAGACTTTCACCAAGCTACTGACCTCATCGTGGTAAGGCGCTTGTTGGTTTCTCCATTCCTTTCTTTGATTACATATTCAAACCAAAATGGTTTAACCTTTCCCCTATCAGCATAATGTTCACTATATTATATTCCCTCTTTGTTCAATTCACTTTCAAAAATACGAGGGTCGGATGAAAAGTTCTGAGAAACGCATATGCACGAAATGAATTAAAGTTTACCAATGGTCCTATTTGTCCACCTGGTATCCCTTGAGACTATGGAACTTGGTCCAGTCACTCTCCCATCCCTTAATGCAATTTTAATGGGGTGGTTGTGGGAGGACCTAAAAATGCCTAGTTTTTTCACAGTTAGCCTATTTAGATTACGTTTAACACACAATGTGTATCTATCTTGCCATGACTGTTTCTTGGGTTCAGGTGTTACGTAATGAACCCATCTTTCAATTTCTGTGACCATTTTACGTACCCAGTTAGAAATTGTTTATTTAAAGGGGTTGTTATTTGTTGATTGTTTTATCAAAAATGACAAAGAATATGGCATCAAGTATCTCATGTTCGAAAGAAAAGTACGCAATCGAACATCCTACCACAATTCAAACAGTTTAAAATTCACAAAATATGTTTTGCAAGTGACCCGTATGACCCCACTCTCCACAATATAGAAACAACAAAGTATAAGATTTGAATTTTTTTTATGATTATAATTTACTTTTTTGGGATACAGTACATGAATTACAGAAATTTTGCCTTATGAAAGACAAGTCACATATTATTATTTCATTATTTTTTTCTTCTACATTATACATATTTTCCTTGCTCCATATATTAATACATTTTGACAAATGCTGATGCTCAAATTGGCAACTTAAAAATAAATAAATATGCACTTAATGTAGCATGTATTTAACTGTTCAATTTTATATTTGTTTCAGGATCGCCTTGGCTTAAAAGCTTTAAAAGAAAGTGGACGTCTTCATTTTCTTGAGACTGATGGAGACCATCTTCAATTTTCTGAAGAATGGTTTGTTGAGAATATCACCAAGAAGTTCTTGTCTGCCTGAAACTAAAAATAATATGCTTAATTTAATTAATAAGGTTAAGGTAAGAGAAAAGAGATTGTTGAACAAAAAAACTTTATAATTAGAACAGTTTTATAAAAATACTTATACTGAATCATAATATGCAGTATATTTCTATGGTTTGATACATCTTTGATGCCATAATCTCCTTACGTAGCTGGGCCAGGATGAACCCTTTTATCACAGAAAAATAATTACAAAATAAATATGCTAGCTCATTTTCAGTATAATTTATTCAGTACAGCATAAATTATGCTATACATGATAAGAACCATGTTACAGAGCATAACTTTTATGCTATACAGCATTATTATTCATGCTGTTCTAATTCAGCATTATTTATGCTATAATGACATAATTGCCACATAAATTATGTAATTTATTCTATCCGTGCTGTAACTTGGTATCAAACGCTAATCCTCCTCAAGCCAGACAATTATGCTAGCCACCACTCCACAGGGACAGGCTAGACATATCATAGATACTAATATAATTATATTTTAATATTACTGTTCTAATTAAAAAAAAAAAAAATAAGCAAAATAAAAAGTTGAGAAACTATATCAATGTTGTACTGTAGAGAGGAAAATATGTGAATCTCATTATTTATCACATGAAACAAATGCGTAATTCATTTCTGAACGTAATGTAGATGGCACTTCAAGTTACACACTTCGCTTGTGGAAAAAAAAAAAAAAAAAAAAAAAAAAAAAAGATACACATTTTACTTGCCGTGACAAAAATCGAGATACACACATTTTCCTCTACAGCATCTATATGCTGAAACAGGAAAAGAAAATGTTAGAAATTATACTCGACTGTTCTGCTATAGCTCTCTGCTAAATTAACCACCGATCAAGTTGGGGTTACCTGTTAAACTCGGTCAAGGCCCTACCTTTTACAATGTTAAATGAATGAGCATCTATATTGACAGGGGCCATAGCGCAGTATGATTTTATAGGGTGATTTTGGCAGCTGCACTTATACCCCAGAATAACATTACTAACAATTAATGTTTTTCGCCCATTGTCTAGTAATTGTATTTACATACACACTACATTTCCATCAATTGAATTAAAAATTAATTTCTGTACTATTTTAGCTATGATCTAACAGTAATATATTTTTATCCTATCTCTCCTATTTCTATCATCTTTTTTACTTTTCCTACCTCGGTGTCAATATATTAAACGATGTAACTAGCTTAATCACGATACAGGCGGCCGACAGGCGCATTGCTCTCGCGAACTTTCTAGAGTTGGGGAACTCTAGGAAGTGAGGGAGGGCACATGTGGCTTGCTGGCAGCCAGTCTTGCATCCCTCTTAGTGCACAATATTATATTACAGTGTGAGGATGAGAGGTTTTAAATAGCAAGCCGGGTTTGCGCGCGCGATTGTTCAACCAATCAGCGCGAGCAGCTGCGGGGGCATCGCGTATAAAAACGCGGCTGCCACTTGCTTCCTCAGCTCAGTCAGTTAGCAGATGTGGTGTGAGCCATCTCTAGCTGTACAGAGCTCTCTGCCGAGCCTTACTGATGAGTCCTAGGTAAAGGACGAAACCGGTCTAACTAAGGCCAAGAGTAAGTCTGATACTGTTTTATAATGTTGTGCCTTTGATGCAGTGTGAGAACGTGAGATGTTAGGTATATCGTATTTTACATTGACACTATACCCCTCATCCCTTTTAACGTCTATTTTTATTTAGCGCAAGCTATAATGATTTGCATCCCTAGTCCCAATTTACTATTTAAATTAGAGAATTTTCGCGTTTTATTAATTTTCAATTCAACGTGCTCTAATCTCTACCAACTATTTTCTAATTATTTTTTTAAACGTAATTAATACCAACCGCGATGGTTTTTTCCTATATATTATATTATGATCTAACAGTAAGTTAAATATTTATCTAATTGAATAATCAATTATATTTTTTCATACATCTATTTGCTTATTTTCTTCGTGTATAATGCCATAATCCTATACTATAATTTGTTATAATTACTATTGGTTTAAATTTGAAAGAGAGAGAAAAAAAATACATATGAATGTAATAAGTAGAATTATTAGAGCATGTTAAATTGAAAATTAATTAAATGCAAAGATTCTCTTATTTATTAGATTGTTGAAAGATGGGCTCAAAATTTCTAGTGTAGATTGCTAGATACTTAAAAAAAAAAAAAAAAAAAAAAAAAAAAAAAAAAAAAAAAAAAAATCAATGTGCTCTAATCATTCTACAATTTTCTTTTATATAAATATTGGTTTACATAAATGTATACATTTATATTCCTCTACTTATTGTGAAAGGAAAGATGTTGTCTTTTTATTTTGGTTTTTATATTTTACTTTATAAACCAGAAAAAAAAGAGTCAAAATCAAAGATCGAGATAATACTATGTCCCTTGCATGGAACACTTAAACTTTAACTATAAACACAAATCTGTAAAATATCACAATTTATATAGTATAGTACTAATTCTAACTATTTTATTAATGTTTTTTACTTTTCATTTTATATTTTGTACTATTTTACTGATATACAATTATATTGTAGGTTTTTTTAAAAAAAATGTTATCGTTTTTAAAATAATATAATAATAATAAAAAAAAATTCTACACATTTTTTGTAAATTATGATAATTTTCATTTCTTAAAGTTAGAAAGCTTAGGAACTTTGATTAATTCAAAACTTTCCACGTGCTGGAGGTTTCAGTGCTAGTAATTTTAAATTAATTTGTCAAAAAAAAAAAAAAAAAAAAAAAATTACTTAACTTTTTTTTATGAACTATATTATTATTATTATTTATTGGTTTCCAACAGTTTCAACAAGTTTATATGTATAATAAAAATCATTAGATATTAGATTTATATAAATGTAAATGACGTGCAAGATGAATTTACGATTTTTCAATAGTACGCTAAAATATAAGTATCCTGCAAACATAGGCAACGTTAGATACAGTTGTGTTCAACAAGTTGCCTACATTTCAGGCGCTATGCTGAAATATTTAAAACAAAAAACGCATATTATATGATGTAAAAGCACATGCAAAATTAAGATAATAATTTCCACTCTATTTTTAATTATGAAATCTTTTTGGACGTTTGTTTTATTTGCCACTTTTTTTTTTCTCCTTTTCATTGTTTATTTTGTCCAGCATGTTGTTCGGCGTGTTTAACGATTGAGACCAAAATTTGACGCTGACGAGGAATGTCTGCACCAGCGTACACATTTTTTTTTTTTTTGTTTTTTTACACCGATTCTGTAAAAAGGTGGACCAGATTTCGTTACCCAAATACAATCAAAAGAAAAACAAACATGCCAAAAATATTTACATTTTATTTTGCTCTTCTGGAAAAAAAAAATCAATAATTTTAGTTAAAATACTCCCGGTAAATATTTCTGAGTTTCTCTTATTGCGCAACCCTCCTCGTAACCCCCTTTTTCAATACGCCCCCACCTCTTATTTTCATCCCTCACTCAGCCCCACCCACCCCTTCCCCTCCATACAAAATATTTTCAGTGTCGTCTGCTAGCAAAAAAACAACACGTATACGTCTGGTGGAATTTTGAACTTAAAATTGGTGGAATTTTCTTAAAATAATACGAAAATTTTAATACTGATATATTAAATTCATGCTTAATTATGGATTTAAAAGGTAAAGTTGCATTAATTACTGGTGCTGCAGCGGGAATTGGCAAAGCATGTACAGAAGAATTGTTACGAATTGGTTGTAAGGTAATTTAAAATTCATATTCATTCATATTTAATTGAAATTTTGTTATATTTTTGATACATATTTTTTATTATTATTGATTTTTAGGTATCAATTTGTGATGTAAACACTGCCGCAGGGGATAGTTTAGCACAACAATTATCTACAAAATACGGGAAAGATCGAGTAATTTTTTGTCCCTGTGACGTCACCGACTATCCACAGTCTGAAGGTAAACCAATCATATTCTTGTATTTTTTATATAGCAACCAATCAGATAGTCATTTCTATTTAGTTTTATTTTAAGCGCGTATATTTTAAAGTTTTTGTGTATTTTTATGATCTATTATATTTTTAATCATCGTATTTATTATTTCAGAGGCATTTCAAGCTACAATTCAGGCGCTTGGAGGAGTGGATATTGTGATCAATAATGCTGGAATTATGAACGATCGTTTTTGGGAGTTGGAAGTGGACACTAATTTGGTAATTTTATTGTGTTAATTATTCGAGCTATTTATTCTTGTTATTTTATTGTTTTATTTTAACATAATATATATATATATTTTTTCAAAACTAAGCAATCAAATTTATTTTTCCATATTTTTTCCATATTTTTCCATAAAACAAGTTGATCATTAAGTTTTTGCAATAATGAAAAAATTCTAATACAAATCATTAATTAGAAATAAATTTTTATTATTGTGCTGTTTTTTTTTTTTTTTTTTTTTTTTTTTTTTTTTTTTTTTTTAGTTTAGCTGGTTTCTACTGCATAAATTTCAATTTATTTTTGCTAAAGGTTTTATTACTTCACATATTTACACTTACTAGTTATTATTATTATTTTTTAAATCCAGTTACAAGTTATAAATATAATTAATTATATATTAATTATTAATTAATACATCAATGCTTCTGCCGCATATATCAGAATGGCACTTATATAATTGCAACCATTTCTGATGGAACTATATAACAAAATTTATTTGTGAGTTCAAATATTTTATCATAAATGTTAAATTAATATTTTAAGTTATCATTTATTGATCTATAATTATCATTAAAAATTAAAAATGTAAATAAATAATAATAATTAAACTATTTTTAAATCAACATTTTATATCGACGTTGTTGCGGAAAAAAATGTGTAACTCGTATTTTGTCAGGCAAAACAAAATGTGTAAGCCGTTCCCGAACGTTATGGAGATGGCGCTCGACTTACACATATTGCTTCGCGTGACAAAATACGAGATGCACATTTTTTTTGCAACAACGTCGATATGTAAATGCCCAAAATATTAATAGATATAATAAAAAAAAACTAACTACAACAATGTAAACGTAAGTTATTTTTAATATTTACTCTATATGTTACAGAATGGTGTGATCCGAGGCACTCTACTTGGTATCCGCTTCATGGGCAAGGAGCGAGGAGGCAAGGGAGGCACCATCATCAATATTGGCTCCAACACTTCCATGCGACCTTATGTCTCTGCACCAATTTACTCTGCAACCAAACATGCAGTACTTGGCTTTACTCGATCCTTTGGAGTAAGTAAAAAAAAAAAAAAAAAAAAAAAAAAAAAAAAAAAAAAAAAAAGACGCTCAACCGATATTTAATAAATCATAAATATAAATCTATACCATTTTTTTTTTAATTTACTGGATAATTGTACGTTAGTGACATGTTATAGTTCCAAAGTATAATACTGTAATATTTACCTGTGTGATTGCAGGACCAATTCCACATGGACAACACAGGAGTGAGGGTCGTTGCCTTATGTCCTGGGGCCACAGCAACATCAATCATCACGGACATTCGCAAGCAGCTGCTGAGTGCAAACTACGAGGCAGCTTGGACCAGAGATACAGTTAACTCAATCAATCAGAAGTAAGCTCAACTTTTTTTAACCCATTGATTCCTTTTTGTTTTGCTATGCTTCTTACCCGCAATGAAAAAAAAAAAAAAAAAAAAAAAAAAACAGACCAAAAATTATGGGATATTGCTACAAATCAAATTTGCCCGTATTTTAAGATCTGCATCAAAGAAATCTGCACTAAAAAATAAACAGGGAAAATAATAATAATAATAAAAAAAATCTGATAAGTAGGCGAATATTAACTTGATCCAAGCTTCTTCCCCCAGGCCTCGGAAAGCTACTTGTTTTGTTGAATTCTGTTGCTTTTTTGATCTGGATTTTATTGATCAGTTTGCAATCTAGATTATGCAGATTTGGATAAAATTGTATCCATAACATCTGGATTACTTGATTCTGATGAGTTGTTATCCTTAATCCAGATATGAAAATTATTTGGGATTTTGTAATTTTCCTATATTTAATTGAGCTCACTATGATTGCAAATTAACATTCATACATAACATGACGCTATAGTCCCTTTTTGGGTAAGCCAACAACATAGATGTTTTTAGCCTGACCTCCACAACTTTCTATCCTGACATACTTCTCTTGCTTCCTCCAGACTCGTGTTTCATACATTTTCTTTGGCATCTCATACTGCGTAAATTCTTGCAATTTAAACCCTCTATTATTTACAGACCTGATCATGTGGCCAAAGCCCTAGTGTCTGTATTACAACGAGGAGCAAGTGGCTCAGTTTGGATGGTCGAAGGAGGACAACCACCTTATGAAATCAACTTTGCCAACCCATGAATATCAACAACAACATGCAAGTATAAAAACATAGAACCATCTAGCATATCTTAAAAAAAAAAAAAAAAAGTCCATCAGAATAATATTATGATAATCATCATTAATTTTTATGTTTAAAATTTTTTATTACATCTTCATCTATATAATAATTAGTTCATAGGTGTCATTGAAAAGAAAATAATAATTTTAGCATTTTTGCCTCGTATTTGATTCAAGAAAATTGATTTGCCATAATTCTATAAGAAATTGTAATATATCTTTACAATTATATTAACAATTAATATTATAATAAATACCCAAAAAATAAAAATTTAGCATAGTAAAAAACATAACGTAGAATTTCAAAACTTATCACTTTTTTATATTTTTATGAACAATTTCAACATTTTTAAGAAAAAAAAACATTTATCTATGTTTTTAACTTCTGCAAGTCATAATATATGACTAATAAAATAAAATAAAAGAGCTTTAAATGTAGAAGATTCCAAATTTTTAAAAGCTAGATGGTTAAATGTTATATAAGTATAATAGTACTCCATTATAATAATGCATTTATAAATATAATTATAAATTTAATTATTTTGTACCTATCTGCTCATTTATGGCCAAATTTTTAAGTAAGAAAATTAAAAAAACGAGCACAAAAAAATATAGAAGCAAAAAAATTATACATTCCTTTTTTATGTAGATAGTTATGATTGGATTAAAATTTATGAATATTTTAATTTCATATTTTTATCCAATCTAAAATAAAATAAATAATTAGTGTTAGATAAAAATAAGTGAGATGAGTTAGAAAAAAAAAAGTAAATAAAAAAGGGACATTTTTATACCCTTGTAAAAATATGGTTGTGTTAATTTTACTATAAATATTTAATATGGATATTTCATTAATTAAATTATAAAATAATTGTTAATTGGTTTATGGGTGTAACTTTTGGTTATTAGTATTGGTAATTGGGTAGTATATTTTTTTTTCGTTATTAATTTAGAAGTAAGATATTGTGCACAAATGTGACTTAAAAAAAAGTGCTTAAAGTAAAAAGTGAATTTAAATATTTCTTTCTATGTTTTCTAAAAAATTATATAAATTTTAAATTATGTTAAAACTTTGTTTTTGAATTACTTAATAGTAAATTAATACTATATATGATTATATTATTACTATATATAAATATACCAAAAAATTAAAATATCTTATAAATATACACTGCCTGAACCAATAATTAAGTAATAAATGTACTGTACAATAATAATCCATATTCTCTGCTAAAGCAATTTTGATTAGCTCTAGTTGACGACAAACGTGTATGTGTTTTGAAAAATTAATTTAAAATTTGTAACATGAAGGGAAATTAATTTTCATTAATCAAAATATGTAGGAGTTAGAAAAATTGTGTGCATTGTATTTTTTTTTTGTACAATTTTTTCCCTTTCATTTTTTTCCAGATGGGTGGAGGGTAAAGATTTCAACTTTTATTCTTTTTAGGTACTGTAGTGCATTAATGTGTTGCAAAAATTCTTTATCAAATCCTTTCATTATTCCCCCCCCCCCCCCTTGCTAGCACTGTATCACATTGGTAGCTTAAAGATCATTATATCGATGTTTACCCGTCAAAGTGACTCAAAATGTACTATCTACGTTTGGTGCTTCTACGCGTTTTAACAGGAGAACTATATGGGTAAACTTGGAATCCCAAAATTTGTAAAGTGTAGTTCGTTCACTTTGACGGGTAATACAGTATCTCTCTTTATGTTTTCAATCTCTGTGCTAGTAAGATTTTTATCAAACCATAAGACATTACTTTTCATTACAGCAAACCCCTCCTATCATTTTCTTTTAATTTTATCATAACTACTCTTGTTGGTTAACTTTCCTGAATTCATCTTAAAAAAAATTACTTATTTGGTTACAAATTTTACAATTTTAGACATATACGTCTGAAATAAACTAGGGTTAATCTATAATCCAATAATATTCTAATAACAATCTCTATCATAATGCACTGCATAGATAAAAAAAATAAATATAATACTAAATAATGATGGAAATTCAACCATATAAAAAAGAAAGAAAATATCTATATAAACTTTATAAAAGTTTATAAAATTAAAACAAAATTTCATTAAAAGATTTAAATCATCATATTTAGTATTTTTATAATATAATTTTTAGCTTTTTTCAATAAATATTAATAAATACAATAACCGTATTATAAACAATAGTAAGTAATTCATATGAATGTAGCTTGATAATAATAAATAAGGGTGTCCTATAATAAGAAAATACTAAATGTTGTGCGAAAAAAAGGTGTTTTTTCTGTTTTATACTATATAAAAAATATTTAATTTTTGTTATACAATATGGAATTATTTTAAACTTAAAATGAAAAAAAAAAAAAAAAAAAAATGTTTTTAATATTATAATATTATTTCAATTGTAAATGTGTATGGTTTTCGTTTATAGTATTAGGTACAGTATCCATTTAACTATTCATTGATTGAATAATATAATTAAATAAATTTCAACACAGTATGATGCAAATTTACTTATTTTGTTAATTTTCAAAGAGATCAAATGAGAGAAAAGCAGAGGGGGAAAAAATTATAAGTTTATTAAAAAAATTGATTAAACAAATTCAAGAATATATTTAAAAAATTCTATGAAAGAATAGGGATTAAAAAAAAAAATTATCATACATACACATTTATTTTTTCAATTTTCGGAGTTCAGAAATAATTTCATATTGATAAAAATATGTATTATAATAATTTAATGAAGTTATAATTTAAAAATGGTATAGTCTGGATAAGTCTAAAGGAATGTTGTGAAAAATATAAAAAAAATCTACGGCGCAGGCCGCGTAATATTTAACTGTTGTCATTCATATACTTTATAACAAAAATCTTATTTTAATGAGAAATCAAAGAAAAAAAAATAATGGTACTGATTAAAATGCAATGGAAAGCAAGAAATTGCATTTATGTTTGAAAATTTCAAAATAGAATTGCATGGCAATTACTTGAACATAAAACTTGCCTAATATTCTAACATTTCTAAAAATCAATGTTGATTTGATCGAATTCATTGATTTCTGATTTATTTTCTATTCACAAAATGGTGTGTGCGGACTCTGACGTCACAGCTCGCCTGGTACATGCGAGCATAAGACAAGTAAGCTGTGTCCTCATTGTCCACACGCACCATTTTGTGAATGGAAAATGAATAGAAATAAATGAATCATGTAATCATGAATCAAATTAATGTTGATTTTCAGGTATGTTAAGATATTGTGCAAGTTTTTTGGTCCAGGTGTTTAACGCCTTTAAAGTGCAATTCTGCTCTGAAAACAATTTAAAGTGTCGTGATAAATAATATGTATGTAAAATTTTAAATATGGCCAGTATACAAGCTTTCCAAATTTTTGTGTATTAGTACCATTAAAAATATTGATTTCTTAAATATAATAAACATAAAATTTATTCACATACTAGTTAAATAGGGATTTATCTTTGTTTTAGGCAGGAATTTGCATGCATCTAAAACCTATTAAATAATTAGACATTGTGATTTTTTTTTTATATAAAATGTTTTCTTTATTCAGTTGTTAATGTTTTTTTTTTGTTTTTGTTTTGGTAATAATTAGAATAAAAAAAAAAGCAAAATAAAAATTATTTGTTATTTTTAAGAAGATTGAAAAGAAAAGAAATTAAAGGAAAAAAGAAAATGCACACTATAGCATTTAAAATTATGTATACACTCTATTACATTATATTATAATATAAAGAACCAGCTATTCAACAATTCTGAAATTTCTTTTTATATATATTTCTAAAATTTACGACTTTTTTTTTCTATATAAATAATTTAGTATAATAAATAGCAGACAGTATAACTGTGAAGTAGCAAATATTTTTTTTTAAAGAGAATTTTATGTTCAAGTCAAGATAGCAATATTTTGACTTTAAAAAAAAGAGTGATATAATATTTATGATAAATTTGAAAGAAAAGGATGGGAGAAACCAGAAAGGGGTTTGCCATATAGTGAAGAGAGTTCCATAGGTCAGTGAAAATCTTGCTAGCACAGGGATAGAAAAACAAACACATATCGAATAGCTTTCGGCACTAGTGTTATTATTATTTTTTTATCTCTTTGATAGCAAGATTTTCTCCACAGTAGATGGTACAGTAGTCCATCTCCTATAGCGGGAATGTCAGATCGGTTACTCGCGCGCCACCTATAGCAAGTCACAAAGAAGTATGTGTTTTTGCATGGTGTGCGCGCAGTACGTGCAGCGTAGGCTGCATTTATCTCCTGTGCACATGCTGCAAAAACGCATAGTTCTATGTGACTTCATGTAGGTGGCGCACGGAACCAATCTGACATTCCCGCAATAGGAGATGGACTACTGTACCATCTACTGTGGATTTTCTCTAAACTATGGGACTCACTTCACTATGGTAAGGCTCTTGCTTGTTTCTTCTAGTCTTTCTTTCAAATTTATCATACCTATCCGTGATTTTTTTATTTTCATTAATATCTCTTGATATAATATTTATTAAATTTTAATTAGTTATTGAACACCAATAGAACACTTTTTAAATTGAATTTAATGACACTGATATAATTTATAATTATTATCATCAATTCTTTTATACTATAACTATTAAAGTGACATATGAAAATTTGAAGAATACTTTTTTTTTCTTTGCACAGTTTAAAAAAGGCTATTTATTATACACAATACACATCACACATTAAAAGAATGAAAGCTAAAAAAGTTCTTTCTTATTACTTTTTTTAAATATACATACTATTATTAAAGATACTTAATATTACTTTATTGATTTCTTTACTAAATAGTTTTTCTCTGTACGATTTAATTTTCTTCATTACATAACAATTAACTTTTCATTAAAGATAAAATTTGTTTGGAATGTCTTTTTTTAATTGGTGTTAAGTTTTTTTTTTTTAATCAGGGTTGTTTTAATGCCTATATTATTATAATTAAATTTTAATGTAATTAGTTACCAAGCAAAACCTTTTTTTTTTAACGGAGATTCTGATTAAAAACAAATGCATATATTCAGCCTTAAACTTACTGTAGTGCCATTATTATTATTTTTTGTTTATTTGTGTATTTATTATAAGGTTTTGCAAAGTATCTTTTCTAAACAGAATTATTATAAGCATAAATAATTGGCAGCAGAATTATTTTGCAAGAGAGCAAAATTGGCAAGACGGTTGCTTATTTTAAAATTAGGAATTAATTATTACCTAATATTTTCACTTTTTTTTTTTGAATATTTAAACAACATTTTTATAATATGAAGTTTATATTTCGTTATATAATTGGACTGTTATTTCATTGCGATATGTGTCAGAGATTTAAAGTGTCATCATTGTCATCATCATTTTAAACTAAAGTTGTCAGGTGCAAAATTGAACTGGGGGTGTAAATTATTATGTAACATACAGGTTACGTGCGTCAATGCGCATCAACAGATAAATAATGTTAGAACGATATAAACAAATGGTTCACATTGTTTTTGAAAATTACATGTTAACTGCTTTATTTGTTTACGTTGTTCCAACTTTGTTTATCAGTTGACACGTGTCGACACTTGTAACATTTACGTTACATGTGAATAATCTATTACAAGCGCCAGGGTCGGACTGGCACTCAAGGGGCCTCGTCTGCAAAAGGGGTGTAACACCTTCTCTAGGGGCCACAAAAGTGGGCATAACACCCTGGTTACGCCCCTTTTTGGGTCTTAGGGGACTCTAAACAAGGGGGGCTATGTCCGCTATCACGGACTTGCTCTTATGGCCAGTCCGAGCCTGACAAGCACTGTAACAATTTTTCTCATACCTTTACATACATAGGTATATTTTAAAAGTGCATTGCTCAGATATATTCAAAATTATACCCCATATTCAAAGTTACACCTGTTCTAACAATTTGCATACAGTTAAAAATGTAGTAGAAAATATTTTTTTGCGAAAATTTAAATACACTTGGTTTTATGAAATGCTTACAGCTGTCAGGATAATCATATACATAGGCATTCCAGCAATTTTTAAACTCCTCCTTAGGTTCTTTGTGATGTTATACAACTGAGAATTAAGTTTAAATATTATGGAATTCTCAAAAACTTCATGAAAAATAACCATTGATTACTGAAAAGTGTCATTTTGATTAAACATAAATACAGTTGATTTTTTTTTTACCTTAAATCCCTGATAAAAGCATTGTACAATATAGCAAGAGCAGTAGCAGCAGCAGCAGAAAAATATTTTGAACAATTTGCAAATAATTGCGATCAAAATATTAAAGGACGGGGAGTGCATTTATTCTTTTTTTATTTTTCAATATAATATATTTTAATTTTTTTTATTCATATAATATAAACTATGATCTATCTTATTGGACTGAAGTGCAATTATAATAGAATATAATTAGCAATTTAGTAAATTTTCTTTATATCAATCTTTATAATTTTTTTTTTTTTTTTTTTTAAACAAAATCTAGATTCTTACATAAATGTTCAAATATGTTATATAAAGAACTAAATTATCTTAAAATTAAAATAATTACAAACATGTAATATTTCTATTTAATAGTAACAGAAGGGATAATGTTAAAGAGGATCTAAGTTTCTATGGATTTTTTTTTAAACTTGTCTAGATACTTTTTTTAAAAATACTGAAGACAATTTTGATTTTAAATACATACATAATATACATTCCCTTCAGGGTATGGAAACAATTTTCTATTCTGGCATACTTCCTTTGCTTTTTCTACACTTATATTTAGCATCATACACTTTTTATTTATTTATTATTATTATTATTTTACACCCAGTGCTACATGCATTCTTTTTTCTCAAGTACGTACGTTCAAAGACCACAAATAGAGATCCTTAACAGAGAAGTGACAATCCCTGAAATACACTTCATTGGATTACATATAGTTTGGGTCCTCTGGGTACTGTGTTTTACGCACAGCATGATCGAGGGGTTGTCTTTGCTCTGTCAAGAGGCTCTAACCATGATGTGTTAGCCCTCTATGCTCTCTTCCCAACCACTCTGTTATGAAAAACCATTTTTGCAATCATTCTCTCATCGTTCATCTATTCCACATGACTAAAGTATTACAAAAACTCACTCCTTTCATATGTCTCGGAAACTGATTTTTTAATTTTTTTTCTTCTCCATACATCCATTCACCGCCCATGAATCTAATCCTGTAAATTTTACCACACAAATACACCCAAAAAAAATCTCATACCCACATCAGCATCCATCTTATTGTGTCAACTTTGCGGAGCTAATTGTAAGTAACAAAAAAAAAAAAAAAAAAAGAACTCTTTAAGATGCAAACACAGGTAAACATGCAAAGATTTTCTGCATTCTTCAATTGTGCCTTAAATACTTTTTTTCCTAAATTAAAAAGCAAATTCCAGATTAACTTCTAAAATATAAACACATTTTTTAGTTCCCTTCTGTTACTATATACATTTGAAAGGGATATGGACACACAATTCATATTAAATTATGAACATACTATCCCCTTGAAAACAACAATATTATATTGATATAATACTAAACATATAATACATATAATTAATATGGTTCAGGAAGACACTTGAAAACTTATTTACAGTAATAATTGAATGAGAAAACTTTATGAACTTAAATTATTATTAAAGAATGGATTGTCTTATTATAAAAGGAGAAAATACAAGGGAAAAAGAAGTAGCTACCTTAAAAACAATATCAACAATAATAATAAAAAAACAACCCTTTTTAATATTCTATATTGCTTTTTCTAGTAATTGATTGTATATATAAGATATTATTTTAATGATTAACCATATAAAATCAATTCTATTTAAATCAATCACCCATTAACTAACAAAAAGCAATAAATATTTTATCTATATATATATTTTTTGATATTTATTATTAGGGACCGGATTTTCAGTTGCAAATGCCTACTTGCGCCTGCAAAAACAGCAGTTACTTTTCCTGCTGCACAACTTATTATCAATTTGTAAAATATTTCCTATCTACCTGTAATTTACCTCAAAATACCTGGAATGAACCAAAATTTATAAATATTTAGTAAATTGTTATGCGGTACGAGGAGCAACCAAACTTGCAGGCGCAAGCAGACATTTGCAACTGAAAATCCAGTCCCTATTTATTATAATGTTAAAAATTTATGTAAGAATCGATGCACATTGTTATTTAATAATGATATTATAATAATATTAACTAGGCAATTATATTTAATATAGTATAGGCAGTCATTTTTTTTTTATATATTACAAATGATTTTTTTAATTAGAATTTAATTTTCTCTGTGTATGCCAACAAGACTTAATTAATATTATTATTATTCTTTTTTTTTCTTTTTAGATTTTAACATTTAGAACAAAATATTTTTTTTCTTATTAAGTTTGAGCATTCTTGAATAAACTTTTGTCTCTTTCAATAATAAATTCATTCTCTCCATATCTTTTTTTTTTCTTCATCTTCTTCATTCTTTATTTTTAGAGTCCTTAAGAATTAAATTTGAAGTCATTTTCACATACGTAATGGCATTCCATTACGACCTTCTGGACTTAATAGGACACCTTCTACACTGAAGATGGAACTCTCTGTAAAAAAAAAAAGTAAGTCATTGATTTTCATTAGTAGCCTATACTATGGTTCTTAATTATGAAATATTTTCATACCGGCACATTCATTCAACTGCTCAGTTCTTATATATGGAAAAAAACAAACAATTATACTAATGTACTGCTAATATTTTTAATTTCAATGCTTATAAGATCTAAAGAAAACAATACATTGATTGAAAAAGCTATATAAGCAAAGTAACATAAGAAAATTACAGGTGTTTCTCAGGTAAAATGAACAAATCTGTTACCCAAAGACCTTTTTGTCATTATAAATTTTTGAGTAAAGATGGCAACTTCATTTAATTTTAAAACACACATATTGAAAAAAAAAAAAAAAAAAAAAAAAAAACTTTTTCTTTAATTACCTATAATTATTTTTATTTTAAATTTGGTATTCGGGTGACAAGTTACGCGTTTAACCTCATTGAAACAAAACAATTCTTTAGCTTCACCAGCCTATAATAGCTATAATTTAAACTTATCAATAAATATGCATAAAGACATTAATAGTAAGAAAAGCAGTAACAAATCGAGGGCCACGCGGCATTTCGGTACTACTGTAATCTCCGCGGGTGCAATTTTTGGCACATGTGAAATCTTTGCCACGCCTACTAATGGCACACATGTGAAGGTTAAGCGTATAATGATGTTTCAAAAGAGGGGAGCGCGGAGAATTCAAATGTGCCAAAATTGCACCCGCAGAGATTGCAGTACGTAGTACCAAAATGCCGTTTTGGTATGTACTACTTTATTTTGGTTTGACAAAATTCATGTTTAAACCTGCTTTATGTAAATAAAAAATATATATCCTTAAGACTTTCATATAGGTTTGTAATACACATATGAAATAGATTGATACTTACCATCAGGCAATTCGTGCAGTTTTCTGGGTAGAGAAGCAAAGTAAGAGTGCCTGAGCGCTGTTTCCGCACTGATTCTACGTTCAGGGTTAAGCTGCAACAATGCACACGCCATACTCTCTCCCTCTGGAGCATCGTGAAGTCTGGGGAAGACACGACCCAGACGTTGAGGCTGATAGAAACATAACTTGTGAGGCTTGTAGCCTGGTAGTTGACTTACTCCACACCATGTGTCTTCTGTTGGAGTACCCAGCACCTAACAACACATATTGATGGTTATTATGTAATTATTTACAGAACACATACACAAATTTAATAATTATTTAATAAATAAAAACAATCTCAGTTTGAATATATTATCAAAGGAAAGAATAGCACCCTACCACGATGAAGTCTATAGATAGGTGAAAATCTTGATCGTATAGTTTACACAAAAATTTACATTAAGATGAACTGAAGATGAACTCTATCGTTTTGAAGCCCACTACCCTCGAAACGTCTTAATCTATGTCAATATTTTGTGTTAATTAACCACAGTATTTTTTACATGTTGATTCAAAGTACTTGTCCGATTCAAGAACAAGACTCCCAGTTCATGTGACGTCACTTGTAGTGGCGTTCTTTAATCGGTACTTGCAATCCACATGTGAAAAAGCTGTGATTTACTGGATGTGCTATCAAGATCTTCACCTAGGTACATGCTTGGGTCATCCCCAAGCCAGCCTCAGCCATGTTCAAATTGTGATCTTTTTTCTTTCAATATTTTTCTTTTTAATATCTTTCAAAGATATTACGTACCCCTAGTTAAATGAAATCATTTACAAATATAAAATTATGATTTTATCAAACTTTATTTTCTATGTGTTAACTATAAGCTAACATTCGCTGTCATTAACACAATAAACTACATACCTTAAAGATCTTATCCAACTGATCTAAAGCATCTCTAACTCCAGGAAACGAAGGAGCTCCCATCAACATCTCTAGCAGTATACAGCCGACGCCCCACAGGTCAAGAGAGGTCGTGTAGTTTGTGGAACCAAGGAGTACGTCAGGAGGTCGGTACCACAAAGTGACCACCTCGTGGGAATATGTATGGCTTGGCACTGACTTGGCACGAGCAAGACCTGTACAACAACACATAATTATGTTTAAAAGTTGTTAAGAATTTTTAGTTTTTCAAACTCAGATATAAATAAAGTCACAATTTTTCCTGTTTCCTTTAGCACTTCTCTCAAATTATGGAATATCAATCCTTTAATAGCTCACGTGTAGTAAGATAGGAAGAGAGACGAATAAAATACATTGAAAGGGTGTTGCAAATACATAAAAGGCAGTATTAAAATCTCCTTTAAATTACCTGATCATTTTATTGTTGTTGTATTAAATGATATACCCCAATGTTTGGAATGTCATAATTTTAGCTAGGATACTTCATAAGTTTCCCAAATTTTCAAATCTAACTCAACTCAATATATTTTTAAGACTTCCAAAATACAGTATAATTTGCAGGAAGTTAATAAATATATAAAAACCATAATAGGGATACTGAATTAAAATATATATAATCTATCTACAGATCAAATTGTCTTACCAAAGTCCGCTAACTTGAGTTCTCCGAGCTCGCTGATGAGCAGATTCTGAGGTTTGACGTCTCTGTGTAGAACACGTCTCTTGTGACAGTATGACAAACCTCTCAGCAGTTGAAATAAGAACAACTGAGCATTGCGAGGCGACAAACCACCACCATGTCTCTCCATGTATTGAGATAAGTCAGTGTGCTGAAATATTGAAATATAAAAAGTAATTAAAATTATGATAAATGTGCATTTACTCAACAATGGAGTTATTATTATTTTCTGTTAGGTATAAGAGTGGGCCAAATGTGTTGTCAGGCCTATCTCGCCCTTTCAAAAATGTATTCTTTTTAAGTTTTTTTTTCTTCAATAAAGATGATTATTTTAATTAATTTAATTACTTAATTATAGGTACCTTATACTTGAAGCAATAATAATTGATAAATAGTAGTAAATATGCATCGCTACTAGAGTTTTTTTTATAATTTTTTTTTATTATTACTATTAGTCTGAAACTAACGTGTGTGTGTGTGTGTGTGTGTGTGTGTGTGTGTGTGTGTGTGTGTGTGTGTGTGTGTGTGTAGTATCTCTTATATAAAAAAAAGTTAGAAAAAATAAAATAAATAATAATAATAATGGGACTTGCGCCACCTAAAATTTGCTAGCCGTTCTACCTCTAGCTCTTATTAAAATAACCAACCAAATTAAATATAAGTTGGAAAAAGTACTCTAAAATGCAAATTATTTGAGTTGATGATAATAATAACAATAAATATCATAAACACACATTTTTTTTATGCCTAAATTTAATAAAATGTAATATAACATAAAAATCAGTAAATTCTTGTAAAAAAACACAACTTTTTGTTATTATAATAACAATTTTAAAAGCTATACAATGTTAAAAATAACTCGTGCCTATACAAACATGCAAAATGAACTGTACATATAAAATGTTCAGGGTTTTACTCACGACATATTCAAAAACGAAGGTGAGAGTCTCTCTGGTATGTATGATATCGTGCAGAGTGACAATGTTGGCGTGTTTCAGTTCCTTCAGCAGTGACGCCTCACGAATCGCAGTGAACGGAGCTCCTTCCTCTTCCTGTAGTCGAATCTCCTTCAGTGCGACTACCTGACCGGTCAAACTAAAAACACGGAATTATTTCACATTACTTCACGAACCTAAACATAAAATAATTAATTTTTATTATTTTCCTAGTTGAAATTAAAATGCTTCGTCATCTAATTTAAATATTTGATATTATATATTGCGTACATATATATGTAACTATTACGATATAGTATGTAAATATGCACATTTCATGTGTACAGTAATAATTTATAATATAAATTTATGTAAATTAATTTAATTATATTTTGCTTTTATTGTTTCAAAGATAGGGCTATGTCTGCACCTAGTGTCTATTTGTTTTTGCAGTATAAAGATATTATTTATTTACGCCATAAAATAAGAAAAGAAAGAAAGAAAGAAAGAAAGAAAGAAAGAAAGAAAGAAAGAAAGAAAGAAAGAAAGAAAGAAAGAAAGAAAGAAAGAAAGAAAGAAAGAAAGAAAGAAAGAAAGAAAGAAAGAAAGAAAGAAAGAAAGAAAGAAAGAAAGAAAGAAAGAAAGAAAGAAAGAAAGAAAGAAAGAAAGAAAGAAAGAAAGAAAAATGTTGTTATTATCAGAAGTTATATAAACTATTTTATATCAAAAACACGTAGAGTAGCAAAAATCTTCTTTATATGTCAGTATTGTATTGAGTTATTGTAAAGTTAAAGGAATCGATCGTCGATGTCTAGATATACTTACTTGCTGTAACCCTTGAAAACTGTAGCGTAAGATCCTTCTCCAAGCTGCTCTAATTTGAGGTAAGCTTCACTGCGACCAAATGGAGAGTCACCCTGTGGAACAAAAACATCAAATATTGTCAAATAAATGGTGTGTTACGAATTGCGATAACTTTTCATTGAAAATTTTGAATTTCTCTGGAGACAAGAAGTGCTTAAAGAGAAAGTTCAGGGGTTACAACATGGCTTCTTCAATGTTAAGAACTGTTCATAAACTCACATATGATGACAAAGCCCTTCCTTAGCCCCATGGCAGCCCCTTAAACTTGCGCTCATCCTGCGAGATATGCAACCCGCTAAAACATTTTCTTTAGTAAATCCGTAACTATGACGTAAAATATACGGGATGGGTTGCATATCTGGCAGGATGATCACGAAATTGAGGGACTACGGAAAGGGCTTTGGGTCATCATATATGAGTTTATAAACAGTTCTTTTCATTATCTAAATTTGAAGAAGCCATGCTGTAACCCTCCTCTTCAAAACATTTTTATATATTTGCTTACATTAAATTTATTCTTCCCTCAAAAAAAAAAAAAAAAAAAAAAAAAAAAAATCATTATTTGAATATAAAAATTAAAATCTTACCCCAAAAGCGGAGAATCTCTTAGTGCGTCTTTGATCCTTATTAAGGAAAACCTCTGATTTAGGTCTAGGGGGTTTCTTAGGCCTGAGGATAACTTTCTGTTCCTCTCTTAAGTCTTCATCTAGAAGTTTGGAGTCACTGGATACTGACAACTGGCGCCTCACACGGTCGTGTTCACCGATAGGTGCCCAACCTGCAACAACAAACACATCAACCAACTCATTAGACACGTATTTAATTAACTTAATGGACACACTCTATTATCTTTTTTTCACCCCACTTAAATTTAGCCACAGCGTTTTAATGTCTCATTTATACGGTCGCAAAATTGAAATTTGCTTTCTCACACACGAATAGAAAAAGTTTAGGTTTCCAATGGCCACTTTTAACGTTTATTTATGACTCAAACGCATGGGACGTCATTTATACGCTTAAATCGTTAAATTGTCAACGTTTAGTGACGTTATAACCGTTGATTCCACAGTAATTATTATGAAACTGCGCTGCACAAGTTTTTAAACGAAAATTTTAAGTGCAACGTTTTCAATTATTAGAAAATATTAAGTTAAAAATTTTTAAACATCGTCAATAAAAACATTTAAGTATTTCATATATTATATTATATGTAGAATAATATATACTCATATTGAAAAAAACAAACAATGGAACTCTTTTTACTGCATTAAATCAAGTCACACTGCAATATTTTCAAAGTGCTTTGAACATGTTTCTGTATACGTATCTCATTATATAAAAATAAATTGTATAAATATACAGCTATAGAGTACATAGTGTTAAATGAAGCAATGTATATAATAGTAAGTACTTTGAGCACACTCCAATAAAATATCGTTTGCGGTCAACGTTCAATATAATATTTATAGTGGTTTGACACTTTCATATGTATGGCTTTACTACTTTACATACGGTAAACATACCAAGCAAAGAGTCAAGTTCTTGGAGTTATTACACGCATCCATATGATGATCAATATACTTTCTGAATAATACTTTGTCATATAATACGGCGGTGGGTGTACCTTCTTTCTATAAAATTGTCATTCAAAAGGATATCAAAGAAAGAATTTATTTGAAATACTTTTAGGGTAAAAAACTTTTAGACCATTTTAATCAAGAATACATGTCATCAGTTTTGAAGATCCCATTTCGTGTTTATTCATTAAAAAGTACATTTTGTTTTATGTGCTCTATGGCTTAAAGTAACATACTGTACTAATCTGTGGTTAATCTGTACCTATTGCAATTAACAGGAATTATATATATAGCCATAAACTGCAAAGTATATAATAATTTTTGTCCGTGTATAATTTTATAATTTTTAACATCAACTCTTAACTGTATTATTATAGTATATTACTTTTTCATTATTATTATTTCAATAACTATACATATGGTATATAGATTAAAAAATAATACATGTCACATTAAAATATAATTAAATTCTTTTCATTAAAATTTAATGTTCAACATTTTTCTATAATTATGACGTATACTTCTATAGTAATAACAAAGAGAAAATTTTACTATATATAATATGCATTATTGCAATATATTCATTTGATTATTGTGACCTGATTATTGAACATAGTATGTAATTACATTACCCTATACTGTCCCCAATATGTCTGCACTGGTGAATGTGTACGAGTAGTGCATTGTAATTAAATATGACTCTCTTTTATTGACTTTTACTATGAGTAGAATTTGCATCAAGGGTTGTATAGTTATTGATGGCACATATTTTTGAAAATCAATGATTTAAAATACCACGATAAAATTGTCAGGTCCCTTGGTTTTCATATGAGAGAGTAAAAATAACGAGACTTTATGTGCTTAATTTTTTTTTTTTTTTAAATTCGCGACTCAATATTTTGCAAGGTAACCCACTAAAACTGGAAGCTGTCTTGGTATGTTAATGCGAGAGAGAGAGAGAGAGAGAGAGAGAGAGAGAAAATGCCTTTACAACTTTTAGTTAAATTATCATAGTAATTCATTTTAAGCCTTAAGCAAACTGAATTTAAAGTAATATACGTAACAGATCATTCATATTCATAATTATAATATTTAGACGTAAACACTTAATAATTATGGTGCTCATTTTATTGTGTTTAACGTGGATACTATAAATAACGTAATTTATGCAACGTATTTTGTATTATTATAACATAAATTTGTAAAACCATAAATAATCGTGATCTACAACATTTAGTTTCTGTAATAATATACTTAAGGGAGTAGGGGACCGACGTCGGCCATTAGACTCAAACTTTTCTCGTCAAAAAAATCTGAAATTTTGCACAATGATACTTCAGCTTGAGACAATTTCAATTATATAAAAATTTTGAGGGGTCACCGTGCAAATTAATTTTATATAATTTTTTGAAATTTTAAGCCCATAAGGCCCAATGTTAATTTCAATAATTTTTTTATTTTTTTCGGGACGGTCAAACATCATGAAATTTTTATCACGGCTAGGTGTGACCCTTAGCTACAAAATGACACCAAATTTAGACCCAAAACACTTCTAGTTTTTGAGATATAAGGTCGGTTCTCTACTTCCTTAATTTTGCAAAACGTTGTTAAAAATGGTCTAGCTTAATTACTTTTTTTTTTAGTATGAATGTTTAAAAAAAAATAGCGAGAAAACTGGAATAAACTAAGGCATAAATTAATAATAATAAAATTAATAAATTATTTCAAAAAGTGCCTACAATAAATGATAGCGTTACGACGTTTTTGGTGTAACTTTTTTCCTTTTGTTACTCGACAAAAGTTAACTTTGAAACAAGTATATAGTTTTAATATGCATGGTGTATGTTCAACATCAAGCTACATTAACTTAATTATCTACTAGCTTTATTGTTATCAATCACATTATTACTGGCGCTATACACATTAAATTAATTATTATTAACGTCTATACCTTTTGTATTTAATTAAAACATAGCGAATCAATTAAATAATGAATACATAAATTATGAGCATACTGTACAATATACAGTTGATTATTTTATGAATGCAAATAATTTATTGTATGCATGTAATTTTTTTAATGAAATTCTATAAGTGTCATTTAAAAAAAAAAATATTATATATGCATTGAATTTAAAGTCATAGATCATATAAAACAACATGTGCTTTTTAATGAATAAACACGAAATGGGATCTTCAAAACTGATAAATTTGTTTACCAGAATGTTAATGTAACCCCACGAGAGAGCGTAAAAAAACTGTAAAGTATGCAATTTGCGTAAAAATTCATGTCAGAAACATGCAAAAATTAGTATGAAAATGTTGTGCGGGTTGCATAAATCGAATTTTATGATCACTGCTACGGAGCTACAGTTGGGTTTAGAGACAAACTAATGTTATTTATGTAATTACAATTACCATCAAGTGTTTTGTGATATAAATGCTTATATTTCTCTCTGGTCTATTCCTTTAAATATTTCTGACAGTATTTAATGAGGATTTTTGAATTTTATGATTTAGGATAGTTACTTTTTTTTTTATATAGATAAACGAGAAACACAAGGAACGTATTATTTTCAGGTTCTAATTATTTCATAATTTTTGTTCTAGAATCATTACAGAATGAGAATATAATAATACAGTGGATTATTAAATTCTATTTTAAAATTATTTAATTTAGTATCTTTATACATTTAGTACACTTCATACTCAATTTTAAACACAATTTCATAGTTTTGCTATTTTAGTTGTATGCCAGTGTGTAACTAAATATTATATAAAAATAGAATATGGAATAACAAAATTTATTTTATTCTAGCGTTTTCTTTGCACAGTTTTTGTGATATAGCTGACTCGATGAAGTTTTTATCCATTTGTTGTTTGAAAAAAAAGTTGACGAAAGCAATAAGAAAAAAATTTAATGAATGAAGGGTGTGACTTCAGGATTTAAACTCGGAGCAGAGAGAGAGAGAGAGAGAGAGAGAGTGAGAGAGAGAGGCTCTATTGTTGTGGTGAATTTCAATGATAATAATAATAAAATTAATTTATCTCTAACAAAAAAAAAATTTACTGAAACATTTATGGTTTAACAAATTTTTTATTGTTATGATTGTACTATATACTGTTGAATTTACATTTTATGTTGAAAAAGATTATCTTGTTTACATATGAATTGATGTAATAAATTTGTCTCTCTGTGTTAGGGTTGTAAATTCCTTCTCTCTCTCTCTCTCTCTCTCTCTCTCTCTCTCTCTCTCTCTCTCTCTCTCTCTCTCTCTCTCTCTCTCCTCACTCTATATTCAACCATGAGATCCTATTTTCCCATTTTCCTATTTCTCTCTCTACCTCTGTAACAATGTAAAGTAGACTTTCCTCATCTCTCTCTCTCTCTCTCTCTCTCTCTCTCTCTCTCCTCTCTCTCTCTCTCTCTCTCTCTCTACACGTATAACAAAGACAATAAATAATAACACTTGTATCCTCAAAATATAAATTTACAAAATTCGGTTGAATTGTGTTCCACAATAAACTATAAAGCAATTTAATTTTTAGCTATTGATAACACAGATATATGGAAAATTTAAAATACAAACTGTTGGTTTGATATTAAAAATAAACATAACGCAAATATAATAAAGTTTTTGACAAGAATAGTTCTTATTATATTTGAAGAAGTAAAAAACTTGGATCTTTATTTTTTACCTTTTCGTGCTTATCTCTTAGATGAATGATTTTCATTGATATTCATAAATTTATTTATTTATTTATAAATTGTCAGACGGTGGTCAAAATTAGAGTTTTTTTATTAGGTTTATTATACAAATTACATATTGGTATGTGCTGTAAATTAAATCAAAGCTGCGCCTACATATTGACTAATAAAGGAGCAACTGTTTAGAGGCTGACTTTAAACAATTTCACTTACATCCACTTCCGTTTTTACGTACTGCGCATGCGTAGTAAGTAGAAACGGAAAGCGGATGTGATATCGCTTAAAGTTGGCCTCAAAACATTTGTTCCTTTATCAGTCGATAATTACATGATACGTTTTACATTGGATACAATGTAAGACGCGTGCAAAAGTGCAAAAAGCCCTTACTTTAGGGTTCCTTAATTTTCAACCCTTTAGGATTAAGGGACCATATACAAAATATATAAATAAAACTACTGCACTGACCGGAAACATTTAAATGAAGGATACTAGAGGCATACTTTTACGTTTTGCAAACTTTTTTTTAAAGAACTTTCATGGCACCCGATAAACCTCTATAGAGAATATTATCTCATAAATTTGATTCTGTTATAATATAGAAAAAGTTTCAATAATTCAATTATATATAGACGAGTATATTTTGATTATAAGAAGATTGATGAACTGCCTAACCAATATAATCACGTATAATTTTACTTCTTTTTTTTTATTTCCTTTCCTTGTTTTTAATTAAGAAATAAAACTCAAGAAAATCAATATTAAGGTAGCTCAACTTAATTTACCTAACAAAAGACGCAATTTTATCTACGTTTTAAAATATAAAAAGACTCTCTCTCTCTCTCTCTCTCTCTCTCTCTCTCTCTATTATATATATAATACAATTTTTTTTGTATAAATATTTAAATTTCTATCTGCT
>OX439137.1:13036290-13068790 GCA_949318235.1 Ecdyonurus torrentis
TTATGTCATAATATTATTGTTTTGCTATATCAGCAATATATATATATATATATATATATATATATATATATATATATATATATATATATATATATATATATGTGAACGTGCTTTGGTATTACAAGCGCAATTAAAAAATATACATATATATATATATATATATTTTTTTGGTAAGATTGTATTTATGGTGTACAATACATATAAAATTAATGGTGGTGCACTATTCCAATTTTGAATTACGAATTGTTCTTGATATTTAAGTCCATAAAACCTCATGTTGTCAATATCTTTTCCCGATATACCCACGGGTCTTGAAATGTTTGTCATATATAAATAAATACATAAATACTCGTCTTTATGCAATTAAAAGGGCGAGGTTCAGACCTGACAAATGTCTAGCCCACACTTACACCTAACCCAATTTTTGTTATGACATAAAATGGTAGAGATAAACTTATGAATTTCAGAGATACGAGTTTTTTTAACGGTAGCCTCCAATTTGAAAATATTTCAGAAGTTTCATTTTATATAGTAAAGGTATGTAATCGTATTTCTTGTGTGTTAAAATTACCATGAACAACAATCAAAAATATATTGGTTGTCATAGTAGATTTGAGTTCAAAGGATATAAAAAGAAAGAAGAGATAGAAAGAAAGAAAGACAGGCAGAGAGAGAGAGAGAGAGAGAGAGAGAGAGAATAAAGCAATTTTACAACCAAATATGGTAAAATTTACAAAAACAATTGCTTTTACAAAAGACAAAGAAAAGTAATTTTTATCTCCTTCTTCTGTTATATAAAATAACAAAACAATATTCCAGACTATACAAATTTATTAAAAATTGATTTAAAAAAAGTATATATTTCTTGGTATAAAGTTTGATAAAGTTATTGTTTTCGCTGGTGTATTTATATCATTAAATATTTAAACATAGAAATAAAATAGTTGAGTTGTGTAGAAATATAAACTTTTATAGCTTTTAGCGTCTTACATACAAACACACGTATATAATGTATAAAATATTAACTTTGCTCTACCAGTATTATATTACAGTTTTTTTTTCTTCTTTCTTATTTGAAATATTGTATATACATATATATAATCATACAAGTATAATATATTATTTATTACAATAATGTTATTTGTAACTTTCATAGAAGTTATTTGATCAGTGTTGTCTCTTTGTAATTATTTTAAGAGAAAATTTAACGTTCAATTTTGTAAGAAAGTAACAAACAATTTGTATAATTATTATAGAATTGGAATTATTATACTTAGAAAATAATTGTTAAGACTTTCGTTCACTATAATGTTCAATTTTCGACAGTAACTGTAATTATGATGATAAATAGAAAAAGAGATTCAAAGACAGACAATGATCTACGCAGTGAAAACTAACAATAGTAGTGGCTAGTAGTTTAAAGCTGGAACTCGTCACTAAACATTTCATGAATCGTTTATCACCATTCACTCTGTAATAAATTAATTATCATTTTATGTAACCTAAGAAGCGGAAAAGGAAGTGCTGGAAAAGGAAACCACGTGATATAAAAAATGGGAGGTGGCTCAGGCCTATAGAGTGTATGCATTCATGTTAAGGTTATTCATGTTATTCATGTTGGATAACTCAATAACATGGGCGAAATAGGAAAAATAAATTATTTTACCAGTTTAATAACAATATGGAATGTTTTTGAGAGTATTGATGCTGTAAATATGTTGTATTTTTAGTATCTCAAGTATGTGAGAAAAATAACAACAACAAAAAATTAACCTAGATTTTCCAAAGAAAATTGCCTAAAACGAAGTTCTATGCTCAGCAATGTTATTTATTACTTCAGTATGGCCTCCAAGTGCATTAAATATGACGTCATCCGCATACACCCTATAGCTTGCTGCTGGCGCGAAGTTTTCTCCCACTTTTACCGACACGTGATTTCCGTTTCCGGCACTTTTTCTTTCCTATTTTTATATAGGTTTACATAAAATGTCATTCAAAATTCAATGTTTGAGATGAAATATTTATTTTTAACTTTATTTAAAGTGTTTACCAGTGCTTGGGTATACTCTGTTTTAGTGCAATGGGTAGAGAGAATACACTAATATATAGGTAGTCCCCATAAATACTGTATAACACAATATCACTGGTACTCATCACACTTGCATCGGCACTCAACTCAACCAGTTTGAATATTTAGTAAAAATACACTCGTTTGGCGCACAATCAATGCATTTCATGTTGGTTCCCAACATTTGTGTGTTGAAATCAAACATTTGTTTTTGAGTGTATAAATCTTATAATATAGTGAAATAATCTCCAAACCAAGTATCTTATAGTAAGCTTTAAAATTATCACCTTTAATATAATATATCTTTTAAGTGTGAGATGTAGAAAAATCAATTAAGAATACTCTCTTATAACATAAACCCTGTATGGGGGTAAAAATCACATATATCACAAGAAAAAAAAAAAAAAAAAAAAAAAAGTAAATTGAGGGAAAAACCCATCAGTATTATAATATGATTCAACCAACCCTAATCGATTAAATATCATAAAAATAATATTAAAAATGTATTCAAAAAGTTTGAAATATTTAATATTCAAAACTTTTATATCAGAATTTTCCTGCACAATAACGACGAATATTGCCTCCAGAAGCCAAAGTATAATTATAGTTGTGTAAACAAAAGCGTATAGATTGGATGTTCGATAATTGGGTGCTCATGTGGGTGATTTTTTTTTTATTCCCAATAATACCATTTGATTTCGAAAGTTAATCAATAAACTATTAGTGGCTGATGGACCAATCAACAGAACTTTTTGACTTGCTTCAAGATAATACTACCACAAACACACAAAAACAAAAAAACAAAGTCTATTCTATACCCGTTTTCAATTAATTTATCAAGTTGATTGTGATGATTAAGTTGCAGTAATTTTGTGTTTTAAATGTTTTAACCGTTATTAATGAAAGATTATATTTTCATAAATCCAATTATTATTATTATTATTGTAAAGGCTATATCTTTCTATGTAAAATACATTTTTTTCTTTTAGACTCATACAAGTCAAAAATACTATAAATAAATGATTACTACTTTTTTTTAGTGTTACATTATTATTTTTTTACAATAGGCACACTCGACCAAGATTGGATTTTTTACTACTTAAACTCTGTGTGTATTTTTCTGATATAAAAATACGAAGTCCCCTTTATACCTACGTAACTATTTAGATATAACTCGAAAAATCATTGAAAATTTAGAGCGTAAAAAAAAAAAAAAAAAAAAAAAAAAAATTTTGGCCACGTGTACTATATTAAAAAAAAGACAAGTTCAATTATATTAATATACTATAATTGAGAGAGAGAGAGAGAGAGAGAGAGAGAGAGAGAGAGAGAGTCCATTCGCTGTAATGCGAGTATTGTTATTATTATTATTTTTTAAAAACTGCAATTATATAATATTTTTATGTAGTACAACAAAATAATTTTTTTTTAATATTTTGTAACAATAATACTAAAAAATAATATAAAATAATAATAAACCATTTTCTTTAAACACTATATTGTCATATAAATATAAAACATGATGTCATAATAATAATTAAATTAATTTTATTTTCATGTAGGCGAGTAAAAAAAAAAGCTGACAATATAATACGTACCAACCAAAACCACCCACTTTGGTTTTTATGTTATCCCACCTATATATAACACCTTGTTATAATAGCTTGTTAGTAAGAATTTATATTGTCAACTTTACACATATAAACTCTTTTTATAAAATTTAAGACCTTTTTATTTTTGTTGCTGCTATTAATTTTATTATGGTTAAAATAAAGAAAATCATGTTCATGTAGCAATAAAGAGAAAACTACAGAAATATTATTTATATTTGTAAATTACAATAATTGTAAGGAGGAGTATTGAATTGCATATTACATAATAAATATACACTCTAAAAAATGGTGTATTACTCTAGTTGCGAATACTATCTTATTTAAGATAATCACTTTTAAGTTATTATGAGTAGCTAAAATAATGCATTTTAGCAAGTTATTAAAAATAGCTAATTTAAGTTGTTTTAAGTTTTTTAAGCTATTTGAAGTTAAAATAGCTATTGTTAATAATTTGCTAAAATGCATTATTTTAGCTATACTTATAATAACTTAAAAGTGAATATCTTAAAAAAGTTAGGATTCGTAACTTAAGTAATGCACCATTTTTTAGAGTGATATTCAAATGGTAAAAGCAATAAAAGAAGCAATTTTTGATGGGGACAAAATATGTAAATTCGTAAAGAAAATTGCAAACTAATTTAATTTTAGCTAATTTAATGCAGTATACTCTAAATTTTAAGCTATGTATACAATAGATTTTGCAATTGTTTTAATAATCCCTGAAATATATCCAAGGCTAGTATGTAGCATGATTATTATATACCAGGCGAGGTTGTTATGTTAATTACCTAATTGTTTCCGCCTACAATTATGTGACACCACCACATTGTGACGTCATCAAAAAGCCACACTCATGTGGGTTAGCTTTAACTATATAATATATTTAATACCATAGTATGTAGTATTGGTGACCCCCTGCGATCCACGATAATTAAAATAAATAGGCAACACTTCAACGCCTTGTTTTATTATTTATAAGTTTCCTTACTATTGTCCTATAATATATGGAACAGAAAAAAAAATCAGTTTATACAAATTATAATTTACATAATAAATTAAGGGTATCATGAGGTATATTAGCATAGCTCTAAATTATGAATTAAGTGGAAGAACTTCAAGTATGTAACCTTATTTTTGACTGGGAATGCATATAGAATGCAAATACCACATCAAAATGTTCATAATTCTTCATTAAAAATCTTTACGAAACTCGTATATGAAATGGAATTCTATTGAAGGATGCGGACGATATATATTATGAATATAAAGTTATTTATTTAACAAATTAAGGCCAATAAATAATAATTAAGTATACAATCATAAATCATAACTTTTTTTTTTCTTTCTCAATACAAACTTAGGTTAGTATAATATTTTATAGGGTGTATGCACATGACGTCATATTTAATGCGATTGGAGCCCATACTGGAGTAGTAAACAACATTGCTGAGCATAGGACAAACTTTGTTTTATAGGCAATTTTCTTTGGAAAATAATGTTTTGATATTGTTAATTTTCTCACATACTTGAGATACTAATTCAACATATTTACAGCATCAATGCTCTCAAAAATATTGTGTAATGTTTTTAGATATAAGATGGCAAAATGGCAAAATGAGTTATTTTCCTATGCCACCCATGTTATTGTGTGATCTAACATGGCGTCGACTTTAACATGAATGCATAGACCCTATAATTTGAATGAGCTAGTAAATGTATTTTAAGTACGATTGTTGGACAAGATTTTACAAAATACATTGAACTTCAATTAAAAAAAAAAAAAAAAAAAAAATAGAGAGAGGTTGCTATTTTTGTAACTGGTACTATACGTGCCATGTTCAACTAACAAAAAGCACGCAAAACTGACAAAATATCAATAAATTAAAATAAAAGGAAAGGAAACAAAGAAATAAAGAAGAGAGAGAGTGAGAGTGAGAGAGAGAGAGAGAGAGAGAGAGAGAAACAGAAAAAGCTTCTCATTCTGACGCAACAAATATCAAACAAAAAAGCGCAGATTAAAAAAAACAAGTAGACAATAAAATAATAATAATACCTTCATTTGAATAACATTTTAATTAATTTGATGGTTTACATGAAAAGATTATAAAAGTTTATAAAATTCATTATTGATAAGAGACATGCATAGAATGAAGATAAATTGATTTATTATATTTTTTGACGTGTAATTCAAAAAAAAGAGAGGAGAGTATTTTATAGTACAGAAGAGTGGTTCATGATTTACGATGGCGTGAAATAAAACAAAAGAGCATCAGAAAGAGAGAGAGAGAGAGAGAGAGAGATAGAGAGAGAGAGAGAGAGAAAGAGAGAGAGAGAGAGAGTATAGAGAATACATTGTAAATCATCCAGGGCACATTGTATTAATAAACTAAAACAATTCTCTTTCTCTCTCATTTTCTACTTCCATGTTTTACAACACTACTTGATGAATATAATTATAAAAAAACATTATTTTTCTTTTTCTTATTTTTAAAGCCATTATTTTAAACCATTTTGTATAAAAAAAAACTGGTAACATTCATTTCAGTTAATTAATAAATTTCATTGTTCATTAATTTATGAGATCTTGGTATACAACACGATTTTTTTTTGTGTATAAATTACTAAACTATAGTGTATGGTATATATATTTTTTTAATTTCAGGTGTGACAATAAATATTTATTTTAAGTTGCATATTTTTTATAAAATTCAAGGAAAGAAGATGATACGTAAGTCATTTATGCACGAAAAAAATTTAAACATAAAAATTATGCTAGCTCAATTTCAGCATAATTTGTTCAGTACACCACAATCTATATTGCATAATAACTATATGCTATAAAGCGCAAAGATTACATTGTATAGCACAATTACTTATGTTGTTCTTATTTAGTATTATTTATGCTATAAATGACGTAAATGCAGCATAAATTACGTAATTTATTCTTTACATGTGACATGATAGGAGCAAAAATAATTATGATGAACAAACTAATATTTATACTATTTAACGCATAGTGTTTATGCGATATAGGGTGGTTTCATTCATGTTAAAGTCGACGCCATAAGTGAGCGCTAAATAACATAGGCCAGTACAAGAAAGTGACTCATTTTGCCACTTTAAAAATACTAAGCAATATTTTTGAGAGTATTGATGCTGTTAACAGGTTGAATTAGTGTTTCAAGTATGCAAGAAAAATAATAATAACCAAAAAATAGCTAATGTTCCACAGAAAATAGCCAAAAACTATGTTTGTCCTATGCTGAGCAATGTTATTCATTGCTTAAGAAGAGCATCGAAAAGCATTTAGAATGACGTCATGCGCACACACCCTATAGCAAGAATTATGTTGTGATAAATCAATGTTGCTGAAAATGAGCTATAGTATAATAACTATCGGCATTTACTTCTGTACATCTTAAAATAGTACGGTTCAAAAAAAAAAAAAAAAAAAAAAAAAAAAAAATCACAATATTGCATTTAACTGTTGTCTATATAAATTATAATTCCATTTCAAATCAAAATTTCTCCCAAACATGAGCCAAAATCACTTTATAGAATAAGAATTTATCACCAACTATATTTTTGGTTTGAGTTTCCATCAACGTTTTTATGACATCTAAAACTAACTGCGTGCACTGAAATTTCAGCGAATTTTATGTGTATTTTAAATAATTATTTATCGCAAATATTTTATACTCTCTAAAATTTAAACCCACATGCAAAGTTCTTATCTTAAACAATATAGAAGAGGGTCACAAAATTATAATAATATAAAGTCAGTAGTATTTAGTATCAAAAGTTTTTGACCATATATAGTAACAAAAATTAGTCATAAAATATATATATACGTATATGTGTGTATATATATTTTAGTTGTATCATGAATAATATGTAAATTTTAGTGTCCTTTTGTTACATTGCTATAATAATAAAACAACAAAACGCAACATTATCTTCTTTCTCTCTCTCCCTTTTGTATATGTATATGCGGTAATATGTAAGAAGATACGGTACGAGTGGTAAAATTAAAATCTTAATCCTATACGCTTTAATAAGACATGTAGTACTGAAGGTTTTCAGTTCATCATCTGTACATTATTTACTTTATTTACATAGAACTGAGAGAGAGAAAGAGAGAGAGAGAGAGAGAGAGAGAGAGAGAGAGAGAGAGAGAGAGAGAGAAGAACAATGAATTTCTATATCACAATTTCAAAATTAACATGCCAGGGTACACGGTTTTGCATTTTCTATTAAAATATATATATTCCATGTTTCATGTTTTTTCTTCCGGTTCCTTATCTTTTAAATTATATAGTACTTTATGAAATTTAATACGAAGCAAAAATAGCTTTAATGTTTGTATAAAATATGGTAATTATTCTATGTATATATAGTACGTTCAGTATACGTGATTGCTAAATTTGAACTGAAATTTGAAACTGATACGATTAACAACTAAATGAAAAGAATTGCAGTGAACTCTCTCTCCCTCTCTTTCAATGTAGTAGAGGGAACAAGAGGAACTTTTCGGGAAAAGGTGGTAAGAACATGAATTTTTCAGGGTTCGTAGATATGGTCATTAGTAGCTCTTTCCCTAAATTTCAACGCATGGGCCACGTAGGGTCGTCAGATATTGACCTCTGAACTTTGACCCCTTATTCCACAGTTTTTAATTTTTTATAGCGTTCCTGATCATCTTTTCACAAAAAGTTTAAGAACAAAATATATTTTAAATAATTATTTCTACGTGTGAAAAAATTTTCAAAAGTGTGACGTCACAAATACCAAGATGGCGGCCAAATTTTCAAAATTGCCCTAATTATTGGTGCTAATTATTTATTCAACATCTTCTCATTAGCCCAAAAATAATAATTTTGATTATATTTGATGTATAATGTACTGAGGAACATGATAAATTTTATTTGAAAGAAATCGGACAATTTGGGTGGAAGATATTAATTTTTTTTCGAAAAAGCTGTATGCCCAGCAATGGTGCCTATGCTATAACCATAGGGAAAACAGCAGAATTCAAACTGTTGTAACTTTTTATCAAGTTGATGTATGGGTTTGATTTTTTCAGGGAGCATAGATAATCAAGAGATATTTAATAGAGCCATTATTTTTTAATTCAAATTTGTATAGGGTGACTATATTATGACCTTTGACCTTGCACCTTAGAGGGATGTTATTTTAATGATTGCGAGCACTAATTTAGCCCGCGAGAACAACTTTTAAGGACAAAAATGTTAGATTTGACTAAATCAATCGATAAAAATTATGGAGGAGTAATTAAGTTTCCTCTGACCTTGACATATTTGGAGAACTTGGTGCTCAAATTTGCTATTTTTTAAGAATTCCAAAGTATTAAAATCGAGCTTAAATGAAAAAAAAAAGAAGCGATTGGATCATATCTGTAGCCCCGTTAATCAGTCCGCATACCCACACCACCCAGCAACCCCCAGCGCTACCCCCCCCCCCCAAAAAAAAAAATTAAAGGAGACGTTGTAAACTGCAAACATAAAACATGCGCATAATATATTAATTTATAAAGTAATATTTTTTTATAACTTCATTTTGGCCTCCCCCATCCCCCATCTTAAAACCACAATTATATTTTAATTTGGGGGGGGGGGGGGACATTTTAAAAAAATATACAGAAAACAGAAATCAAAATGTATTATATGTGTATAAACTTAATTTAATTATGCAAAAGGCATAAGTATATGTTAAAGATTTACATTTTTTTAAGAGAAGGGGGAAGTGGGCTTATTTACGGGGCTACCGATATGATCTAACAGAATTAAATATTTTCAATCCCCCCCGCCCCCGAAAAAATGTAAACTTTGGACATGCATGCATAATTAATTGTATACACTATACATTGTAGTAAATTTTTAATTCTGTTTTCTGTATATTTTTTTAAAATGTCCCCCCCCCCCCAAATTAAAATATAATTGTGGTTTTAAGATGGGGGATGGGGGAGGCCAAAATGAAGTTATAAAAAAATATTACTTTATAAATTAATATATTAGGCGCATGTTTTATGTTTGCAGTTTACAACGTCTCCTTTAATTTTTTTGGGGGGGGGGGGGTAGCGCTGGGGGTTGCTGGGTGGTGTGGGTATGCGGACTGATTAACGGGGCTACAGATATGATCCAATCGCTTCTTTTTTTTTTTCATTTAAGCTCGATTTTAATACTTTGGAATTCTTAAAAAATAGCAAATTTGAGCACCAAGTTCTCCAAATATGTCAAGGTCAGAGGAAACTTAATTACTCCTCCATAATTTTTATCGATTGATTTAGTCAAATCTAACATTTTTGTCCTTAAAAGTTGTTCTCGCGGGCTAAATTAGTGCTCGCAATCATTAAAATAACATCCCTCTAAGGTGCAAGGTCAAAGGTCATAATATAGTCACCCTATACAAATTTGAATTAAAAAATAATGGCTCTATTAAATATCTCTTGATTATCTATGCTCCCTGAAAAAATCAAACCCATACATCAACTTGATAAAAAGTTACAACAGTTTGAATTCTGCTGTTTTCCCTATGGTTATAGCATAGGCACCATTGCTGGGCATACAGCTTTTTCGAAAAAAAATTAATATCTTCCACCCAAATTGTCCGATTTCTTTCAAATAAAATTTATCATGTTCCTCAGTACATTATACATCAAATATAATCAAAATTATTATTTTTGGGCTAATGAGAAGATGTTGAATAAATAATTAGCACCAATAATTAGGGCAATTTTGAAAATTTGGCCGCCATCTTGGTATTTGTGACGTCACACTTTTGAAAATTTTTTCACACGTAGAAATAATTATTTAAAATATATTTTGTTCTTAAACTTTTTGTGAAAAGATGATCAGGAACGCTATAAAAAATTAAAAACTGTGGAATAAGGGGTCAAAGTTCAGAGGTCAATATCTGACGACCCTACGTGGCCCATGCGTTGAAATTTAGGGAAAGAGCTACTAATGACCATATCTACGAACCCTGAAAAATTCATGTTCTTGCCACCTTTTCCCGAAAACCCCTTAAAAATGCCTCTTGATCCCCCTGCTAATGCCCTTGTTATCTTACTTTTTTATCATTTACAATACTAGATTGATAATTACAATACCTTATTATCCATGAATTAGACACCATCACGTTGATTTTGTAATTATTTTCATTTATTTTCTTTTTGACGGTTATTTCACGTAGCTGACGTCACAATGTACCACCACCAACCACCAAATTTAAGCCCCTCTCTCAAGTTCTTTATCCCTATCACGACCTAGGGTACATTGTGACGTCAGATACGTGAAATAACCACTAAAATGAAAATAAATACAAAATCAACGTGATTGTGTCTAATTCATGGATAACAAGGTATGGTAATTATCAGTCTAGTATTCTCAATGATAAAAAAGTAAGTTGACAAGGGCTTTAAATTATAGTATCTTTTTTTACTATAGTCACGGAGACTAAATCACGATGCTTATTTCTTATTTGGGGACACGCTTAAAAAATAAAATAAAAAAAAGTAAATAAATTGATATTGAGAGGCTGTTGAAGAAAAGAAAAAAATGAAGAAAAAAAAGTCGTGCTTTTTATTTTATATGTTTTCTTTTCTGCTTGTTAAAATATTGTTTTTCAACTATAGAGCACTCCAAAACTTGCTTTTGAAACTTCAATATAAGAATACCAATTTGTCGCGTATGTACAAGACAAATCACAAGTGTAACGTTTTTTATTTATTTATTTTTAACACAAGTGTAAGGCAGGAAAAATAATATTATATAAAAAAATATAAAATATTTGCATTTCAAATTTGTCTATATACAATATTAGTCTGTTTTTTATAATATTGGGTAAGGAAGCAGTTTATTTATTTATATATTGGAAACCTATAATAGTCTCTTAGATGAAATATAAGAAACACTAACGCTTTGTAATAAACTGAGCAGAAACCTTCAGCAACAAAATAATAAACATATAGAAAAAAATTGCAAAAGAAAAAATATAATATATTATGCTCCTTGCTGGGTAGATTATGTTTTGAGCTCATTTTGAAGTATTAATAGTTACTAAAATTTAAAAATTGATGAGATGTATGAAAAGTGAAAATTATTATTATTATTTTAAAGCAAGGAAAGTTAAAAGAACAGGTATTTCATTCCAAATATATTTATTTTTTTCTTCAATCATTGCAAAATTGGCATATTAGCTTAAATTGCGAGTTCAACTGCACATTAAAATTTTACTTTGACTTGTAGCCTCAAGTAATTCTATAAATTGTACATAATTTTAAAACTGCACAGTATATATTGTGAAGCAAAAAGCCTACCTATGAAACTTACAGGCGTACTTGTAAATCTATATTATATTTTTTTATTATTACTATTTTTTCTCTCTTGTACGTTTTCTTTTTTCTTCTCGAGATACATAAAACATGCATACACTATAACTAGAATACAACGTTACTTATAAACAATTTTTAGGTCAAAGGACACATTACATTACTAAATAAAAATATAAATACACTCCTGGCCAAAAAAAGGTCGTTCCAGCCAAAAGCTGTATCCGTGGTGCTAAACTAACCAGAGAGCGTGTTATAAACCTACTAGCCAATCACAGTTGACTTTACATAGATAATTACACTGTATCCGCTCGAAGTAGTTTTGGGAGAAATGTGTATTATATTATTTAATTTTTTTTAGATATATAAAGAGCTCAAAATGTATTTTAATATCCCATAAACATAATTTTTTGAAGATAACAATGCCTTTTTTTTACTACCTCAAAATAGTATGCTAGTTATCTATTGTTGATTTGAATTTGAAACAATTACCCTGTATATTAAAGAGGCACTTTCTTTATAATTATTAAAAATCCATAACGAATTTAAAATACTGTATATATGTAAAGGAAGGAAACTAAGTAAATTTTGAATTTTAGGGCGTTCTGTGAGCTCCTTGTATATAAGTTTTACAAAGTGTTGTTTGGTAAAGTATTTATACACGCAGAATTTAGCAAAATTTACTTCCGAATTTTCTTATAAGTATCTGTCAGTTAATATAATCTAACACAAAATATCTTAAATCTTTGCAATAAAAACCAAGTCAAAAATGATTAATCACACTCACATTCGCTCTTAAAGTAAAATATTCAATGTATTATATAATCCAATTTAATTTAATTAACTTTAACGAGGTCCAAAAATGTGGTAAGTTGGGGGGGGGGGGGGGAAAGTAGGAAGTTATATGGGTTGTAAGATGAGTAGTAAAAGTGAAAGAGAACCACTAGGAATGGATCTCTGATATCTGTACAAAGCCTACAAAGTAATGTTATATATAAGCTTTTACGTATAGTGGTGCATTTTCTTTCCCACAATCTGCCGAGAATCTCGTGGTTTTGTTTACTTAAATAACATCACAGGGGGTTAAATTTAATTAATAGACTCAACTGTTTCTCTTTCAAAAATATATATTTAAGCTAGTATTTTATGTTTGGGCTATAAAAGGCAAGAAAAATGCTCATTTATTTGCAAATGTAATGGAAATTTTATATATATTTGCAATGTTTAAATTAGCAAGGCATAATTAGTTATTTAATTACATATTAATTTTAATTGCTTTTCTCTAATAATTATAAAATAGTAATAAAAAACAACAACATTTATTTATTATTTAGCCTGTAGAAAAATGCAAACTTTGATGCGTATAAAAAAGAAGGAAAGAACATAAAATTCTCACCACTTCAGAAATATCGATACAAAAAAAAACATAAAACTACATTTCCTTTTTTTTATTTCTCTGTTCAACCCAAGTATATTGTATAAGATAAGAAATTATTATTGGCTTTGAAAATTTCAATTTACAGTAAAATGAAATCACAAATATATATTGAAGAATGATTTATAACATTTTTTTTTATATCAATACAAGATAAAAAGAGAATAAATTGTAATGTAACATAAATTGACTGAAATATGATTCAGAACTCAAAATTTAAAAACTAATCATTGTACAGAGAAATGATTTTATAGTACTAATATACTTATATCAAATAAGAGTTTATATTGTCCATGACTTTTTCAATGATTAATTAATTTTATAGGAATGGAACTGCTTTTTACTATACATATTTTTACGATAAGCACTAAATTTATACTTTGCTACTAAAGTAATTAGATGTGGATTAATTTTTTTACTCAAATTTTACTGTCAATATTTTTTTAATCATTTTTTTATAATATTTCACTTTTTGAAGTCTCTCTCTCTCTCTCTCTCTCTCTCTCTCTCTCTCTCTCTCTCTCTCTCTCTCTCTACTTCTGAAAGTTATATAAACTTTGTAAATTTATACCAATTTATTCTCTTTCTTAAAGCATATAATATGACTATTATACTACTTTTAATATATACCACACTAATTTATTATGATATAAAACGTCAATTGTTATAATTTAATATGCGGGAAAATTTTGAGGATTAATTTGAAATAATTAAGTATAATTGTTACAGACATTTCTATATTTTCAAGTTATGAATTTTAATACAAAACACCAATACGATACTGTTTAAACTTAAGTATATTCCAATACATCGCTTATTTTTCTCATAAGAATAACATTGCAAAATTAGCGCCAATCAGTTTTTAAATAGTAAAATATAGGGTGGTTTCATTCATGTTAAAGTAGACATCATAAGTGAGTACTAAACAACATTGGCCTGTATAGGAAAATTGCACATTTTGCCAGTTTAAAAATACTTCGCAATTTTTTTTGAGAGCATTGATGCTGTTAACAGGTTGAATTAGTACCTCAAGTATGCAAGAAAAAAAAAAAGTAGCCAAAAACTACGTTTGTCCTATGCTGAGCAATGTTATTCATTGCTCAAGAAGAGCATCAAAAAGCACTCAGAATGACGTCATGCGTACACACCCTATAGGATGCCTTCGTTCAATACATAAAATTAAATTAAAATGAAATAATTAACTTTATTAAAAAACATGATATTAAAACGTCAAGACTCTTTAGTTAAAATAGCTAACATTAATTGGCATATAATATGAATATCTTAATTGATTGAAATTATATTGATCATTTTTAAGTATACTTATACTGTATAAGTATTTAACTAAAAGACTAATAATAGTTTGATTGATCTCCTTTATATTACAAACATCAAAGTGAATGCATTTTGTTGTATAAAAATCATAGCTCACCACAAACTCTGCTCTATATACACGTATGCTATTGAAGTCTGAAGCACTTAACTTTTAGCAAACACATATATGAAAGCTGGAAGCTTTTTATTGTGAACTTTATACTTTAAGTTTCCATTCACGTTATATTTAAAAAAAAAAAAAAAAAAAAAAAAAAAAAAATGGAGCAACGAACATTTAAAAACTTCGTAACACGTATATTTTATAAAATTGAAATTTAATAGAATAATTTTTAAACTCTTTGAAGATTTTAAAGTGCAGTTTTTTTTTGTCCTCAAAGTCTGAAGTAGGGAAATATTTGTTGATTATTTTAAGTTTTTTAACGTCAACAGTGAAAGCTATTAGATTAAATGCAATTTCCTCTCTTTCTCCTAAATAATGATATACATATCAAAAGAGTTAGTTTGCAATTATAAGTATATAGTCAATAATTTTGTGGGAAAAAAACAAAAAACAAAAACATTAGAAACATGCACTACTTTTTGTTTTCAATTATAAATGTGATTGTTAGTCACGTGAATATGATGAAAAATAACCCAAATTATTGAATGTAATAAAGCATATTTTTTGTTACTTTTGCGTTAAATTTTCAAAAGGATCAAACAAACAAAATACTAATTTTTTTTTACTATTTTATTTTTGTAACATAATTTTACCATTAAAATTTCATTTTTTACTTTTACTTCAAGTGCGAAAAAAAAAAAAAAAAAAAAAAAAAAAGTGTGTAAAAACTTAAATATACGAGTATGTACTATAAATATTTTGGTTAAAGCGACCACATAGTATTTATAAATCTATACTCAACATACTGCAATGTATACACTGCAGGGGTCATAAAAACTCTTTACTAGTATAGCCAGACTTGTATCTAAGCGCACTTGTAGATATTTTTGTAATATGTGGGTAAAAAAAAAAAAATACTCGTCTCTCTCTCTCTCTCTCTTCTATTCCTTTGTAAAGTTTAGAGCAAAAGAGAGAAAAAAATTGGCTATAAAGCTTTCGAAAGTCTAATACATTTTTTCTCCTTTTCCCTCTTTCTCTATCTTCTTTTGTGGGGTAATAAAATGATTTTAATAGAAAAAGTAATTTAATATTTTATTATCTGTACAACATGAAGAACAAGCTTTGAATAAAATCATGGTATAGCATGTGATACATTGTTAAAGGATTATTAATGTTTTACTTTTTTTTTTTAAGCGAAAACTTAAAACGAAAATTAAAAAATTACATTTAAGCCATTTCAGTTTCAAATTTTAGCTTATTATTATTTTGCTCCTGTATAAGAAGACCTGGCTTCAAAACGTAATAAATAATTGGGTTTTGGTTCTTTGTTTTTATTCATATTTTATTCAAGTACTGTATTTTTTTTTACGTTCTTCTCTTTTTGCAACAGCTTTTGAATTTTATAAAAAAATCCAGTATAAATGCTAAAAAAAAAAAAAAAAAAAAAAAAAAAAAAAAAAAAAAAAAATGAAAGACTTTACTAAACTGAAACATGTTAGATATAAAAGGGGACAAAATTCTAAATATTTGAACATAAATTTATAAGACAGTTTTCTTCTGAAGCAATATTTTAAGTAGCAATATTTCCTTACTGAAACGAAGCATCTTATGTATTAAATAAAAAAAAAAAAAAAAAATTAAATAAAAGAAGTCTTTTAAGTTTTTGACATATTGAATAACATTAAATTGCTTTACTTTACTGGTGCGACAGAAAAAAAAAAAAAAAAAAAAAAAAAAAAAAACGGTAACAACACAAACTTGATTTCCTGACTACTTATTGACAACCTGTCATTCATGTCTCGTGCGGCTAAAACGTTTTTTAAACGCTACAAAATGTCTGTCAACTTACCGAGACAAAATATATTACAGAGTGTGATGAAATTTGCACGTATAGAAAATATAATACACTGTTACAAACTCTAAGATTCTCACTGAAAAGTGTCTTCATTTTTTCAAATTTCTGTAATTCTATGTAAAGCAACCCAATAGAATAACTATAATCTAAAAATTGGTGCATTACTTTAATTACGAATACTAACTTATTTAAGATAATCAATTTTAAGTTATTATGAGTAGCTAAAATAATGCATTTTAGCAGGTTATTAAAATTTGTTGTTTGAAGTTCATTTAAACTATTTTCAGTTAAAAAAGCTATTGTTCATAATTTGCTAAAATGCATTATTTTAGTTACTCATAATAACTCAAAAGTGTTTATCAAAAGTGTTAGTATTTGTAACTAAAGTAATGCACCAATTTTTAGAGTGTATACATAATCATTAGCCTATAGTCTATAGATCAAATAATATCTATAACGTCGCTACGTTTATTGAACATTACAGGAAATTGGTGCACTTTTCCGATAGCTTTTTGCTGAAGTTGTCCTTTTTTTGTTTTAGAAATTCAATTTTCCACGTAGCAACCCATAAAAAAATACATATAAAATAAAAAATCAAAAAGTCATGGTCATGAATAGCTTGACGACCCGCACAATGTTTATAACTAAATCAAAAAAAAAATATATATATATTTGTGATTTATCTGTCAAAGGAAAGAAGGTTTTGTCACCACTCAAGTGTATTCCCCCCGGTTCCAGAAATACAGTAAACAAATCGAGAGTATATAATACGTTGTTTTTGTCCTATATATAGATTTTGTAAACAAACAAATTCCACACTATTCATTATGCTTTATACATCAATAATTTGTCATAAAAAAGTATGATATATTTTTGTCTCAACAATTTAAAATTTATGTATTTTTTTTTTATGATAAGCAAAATACGAGTATATAAATAACATTATTTTGTCACTTTTTTTATATACGCATTACTTCTCTATTACGCTAAGAAACTATTTTTATAAATTTATTCGATTTGCGACTCCTTTTTTTTTTGTTCTCATGCTTTTCTATTTAAAGAGTTAAAAATATAACAACTTTATAATATGGAGTTTCACTTTAAAGATTTTTTTATCTAAACTTTTTTCCCTTGTTAAGTAAATAGTTCTAATGTTTATCTTCACCTGATCTTAAACTTTTTATTCTTCTTTTTTTCAGTAAACTTTTAGTGTGAAATAAAGAGAGAGAGAGAGAGAGAGAGAGAGAGAGAGAGAGAGAGAGAGAGAGAGAGAGAGAGAGAGAGAGAGAGAGAGAGAGAGAGAGAGAATATCAACACTTGACTCCTACACAAACTTTCGTATATATGGGAAAAACTCTAAAAGCAATGTGGTATTATAATCCAGAAAAATTCTATTTTCATGATCTTTTTATTGTCTTTTGCTTCCCTTTCTTTACAAAGAATATCTATATAATAATAAGAACGTTACTTGTAAAACAGTACACGTAAAGTTTTTCTATGTTAAAATTTGTTTGGACCATAAACGGAAAAAAAAAAAAAATGTACAAATTATTAAAATTCAAAATATATATTATACATTAATATTTAATACAACAAAAAACTTAAGCCATTCTAAAATGATTTCCCTCTTATTTTATTACATAAGACATAAGTGAACTAAAAATTTAGTTACTTTCTTTAAATGCGTCTGTAAATTAATAATTGCAGTTTTTTTTTTTATTTTATTGCAACATTATTCCCTACAAAAGCAAGAGGAATTTTTCCTGTGGGGATTCACATTTTTATGTATATATATTCTGCTCGCTAAGGAATAAATAAAACTGTTCTATTTAGTTTACCTTACTACACTTAAAAAACAAAAGACAAACTATAGAAAACTGAGACTATGAAATAAAATTTTAACTATAGGAAATGAGTGTATAATTTTATTACATTTTTGAACATTACTTTTTCAATTATTTTGTATGATTAATTATTTATCGTATATATTAAAATATTATACGCATGTAAATATACAAAAATGAAACATATTATTTATTATGTATTATATCCAAATAATATTATTATTTATTATAATATATTATATACAAATAAAAAAAAGGTAAATAATTATTATTTTATAATATTAGCATGTTGATTCTTTTCAAATTAGCGATTCATTCAATCGTTTTAATCATTTTACCTTTTAAAAAGCAGAAATATTTGCTCACACAATTATTATATAGCATTTATTTGCAGACGCAACAGTTTCTGCAAAGCACTGTTTTAAAAATCATAAACAAATAAATTAAACAATGAATTATGAAAAACATTATAGTTTTAATTGTTATATAAAAACTTATTACAATGACTGTGTAATTAAAACACGGAATTACTTTTCAATATATATAAAGAGTTACGCAAAAATATAAAATAATCATATATTCGTATAAATTACATATAATCAAATACAAATAATTTATTTGAAAATAAAGTTATAAAATTTATTGAAAATTACATAATATTTATTTTTCCTACCAATAGAAGCTATGTAAATACCGAATAGAATAATTAACTGCGAACAGGTATTAATAATACTTGTATTGCCCGATATTCGAAAATAAAGAGTGTATTTTACGTTCAATTGGTGCTATTGTATTAGATATCAATGTCTTTTCCAGGTATTTAGGTAATTTCTAGGTGTTTAGCTATTGCGAGTTATGCCCCAGTCATTTTTTTTTAAAAATAATAATTAATCTTTATTGGGTTTTAAGTTTTAAATGAAATTATACAATCAATAATTAAAAATAGTGCCATTATAGTAAAGTAATTTTTCTTGCGTGTACTTTATGTAGATTAAGTTATTAAAGAAATACTGTAGTATTTTAACAGTGTATCCCCCTGAAGGTATAGAATAAAAAAAATAAAAAATAAAAAGGATGCAGTTTACGAGTGCAGTAGCATGTTACATATAATATGCACAACAAACCAAGAAGATCAATACTTGCATAAAATGTATATGCAAAAGGCATGTTAAAAAAAAAAAAAAAAAAAAAAAAAAAAAAAAAAAAAAAAAAAAAAAAGCTCTAGAGCCCAGACATCAAACATTTATGAGTGATATACGGACACACGTTCACATAGGGATCGCGTTGCTATATAGAATAGTCCCATATGTTTTGTACCTTGGGAATTCACCTTTATACTATATTATATTCCTTTTTGTGTGTGTGTAGTAAAGGGGAGAAAGTAAAGTGCAATAGGTGATCACTACTACCCTGTATTTCAAAATATGTGTCACATTTTTTATTTTTATGTTGTACTATACAAGGTATATTTCATATTTATACAGGTCACAAAGCTAAAGTTTTTCATCTCGAGGTTTTTATTATACACATTTTAAAATAAAAGTTCCAAAAATATTTACTGAATTAAAAACTTGTATATTTAAACCAAATTTTTTACTTTAATTATAGGTTTTTACTTACGGAAATTTCAATATGCTTTTCAGTGCAATGAATTTATTTTGCAGAGGTAAATTTTTAATACACTATCTTTCAGTACTGTAAATCCTATGCTAATTATAAATTTATTTTATTAAATATCTTTATACTATAAATAATAATAATAATAAAGCCGTTGAAAAATTACTGCAAATAAAGCGCCAAAAGTAAATATTACGTAATGGAAAAATATCTGTAAATTATAAGATTATGAGAACGTTAATAATTTAATTAGTATACATTTTTCCAGAACACTTGTTACATTTCTTTTTCTGTTTTGTGACATGAAACACACACACAGAGAGAGAGAGAGAGAGAGAGAGAGAGAGCAACATGCAAACAAAAATATTATTCTAAAGTATTTTTACCCCTTTGGCGTTAAAAAAAAATAATAACTCAGTTTTAAACACAGTATAATCGTAATGCAACTCCAATTTTTCAAAGTACAAATATTATTTAAACATAGAAAATATCATAGTCATATACAAAACCACCCCTTGCTAAAAAAAATTTACAGTACATAGCATATAAAATGAAAAATTACTTCAAATTACAGTAAAATTACTGCACTAATTCCTCATCATAAACTTTTAAACCACAACTCAAAAAGTATATTTTATATAAAAAAATGTATAATGTATAACAGTGTAAAAAATATAATAAAAATTACAGCTAATCCTTTCTCATAAAAATGAAAATTATGCTGTAGAAAGGAAAATATGGAGCATTAGCATAATATAAAATTTATGCAACAAAAATAAAGATTAAAGAAAGGGACAATATTTATATATTTTTTCTGTACATCGAATTAATTTTTAAGCCAGCTCGTAAGATAAAAGTTATCGTTATATTTTTTCTTTCCCCCTTTTTTTTGCTCTCTCTCTCTCTCTCTCTCTCTCTCTCTCTCTCTCTCTCTCACCCCTATAAACATAATGCGGTGCTAAATTCATGTTAATAATAAATAGTGAATTATTTTAAGGAGAAAGACAGGGATGAAAAGTGTAATAAAGGGGTATAAAGTACACATCATTCTAAACAAATGTATTTCATAATCAAGGGATAAAGCTAACCCTATTTTCCATCAAAATCTTCAGTAGATGGGGAAAAAAATGCATCCCCTATATTTTTTTTCGTACGTTTTTATTTATATGCATATTTCTTTACTTTGAAAATTTACTGAAGCAAGTAAAGTTTTCAACTAGGGGATTATAAATAATTTAAAGAAAAAAATGGTATTATTTTTATATTTATAAAAAAAAAATTATTTACTTTTATGCTCGCTTTGCAATTTATTGTAGCGAAAAAGTACACACATTTTTTTATGTGCATTTGAGTTTTTTTTTTTTTTTTTTTTTTTTTTGAACTTACCGGTATATTGAATACTAAAAGTGAGCTGGGGAAAAATGTCCACATATAATTGGATAATAATTGTATGAATGGTAAAAAAAAAAAAAAAAAAAAAAAAGCTTAAAAATTATTTATGTGCAGTACATGAAAAGAAGCTTAACGATTTAATTTGAGTTATAATGAATACCACATTAATTATACAAAAAGATTAAGTGACATAGACAGAAAAAATTTCATTTAACACTAAAAATAGCCATTTAAAAATGGAAAAACGGTGTGCTAATTTATTATTGTACTGTCGTTAAAAAAAAAAAAAAAAAAAAAAAAAAAGTGCGTACGTAGACGTACAAAAAACAAAGAAAATGCAACCATATGCTTTCAAAAAGGCATACATAAATTTTACAAATGAAACTAAATGAAACAATAATTACTTTCTCCCCAATTTATCACATTGATTTAACAATTTAATTAAAAAAAAAAAATTACAAGAGACTTTAGATTTTTTTTTATGAAGATTAAAAGAATAATGCACATTCTTTTTGAATGTAATATATATATATATATATATATATAATATATATATATATATATATATATATATATATATATATATATATATATATATATATATATATATATATATATATATATATCCGTATATAAGAATAAAGCGTGACCTAAAATGCGTGTGAAAACTTTTTCAATTTAGAAAAAAATACTTTCGCATTTTTCTCCCCATATATATATTTTTTTTTCGTTTCTTTTTTCTCTTCATCCATCATCTTTATCCTCTTACTCGCTCTTTCTTTCTCTCAAACCACCCTCTCTCTCGTGTTTCTCTCTCTCTCTCTCTCTATCTTACACGTTTTCCTCTTCAAGAGATACATAAAATATCATACGTCTTTACTTGAAAAAAAAAAAAAAAAAAAAAAAGCTTTGGAACTTTGTAGACAAAGTGTCTCTGGTTAAAAATATCTTGCTCATGTTATAGTAAAGATATACTAAAAACAATTTATAAACAACAAAAGACACAAATCTGTAACATTCATTTCTTTCTTCCTATATAATGAATCCAATAATCTCAATTAATTCTATTTTATTATTGAATGTTTTCTATATTATGACAGCAAAAAAGAAAGTAAAAAATTATAATGGATTTTTTTTTACATCAACCATAAAAAAAGATGAAAAAGCTAGGAAAAAAAAAAAAAAAAAGAAAAAGAAAAAAAAAAAAAAAAAAAAAAAAAAAAAAAAAAAAAAAAAAGTAAAATAATTTCTCCGCAAGTGTCAGTCTCAAACTTGAGCTGCCAGTTATCTGTATTATTGTACGTCATTTCTCAGACTTACATTACAGTAATGTCAGTAATACAGTAAAGTGCTGCATGAACTTATAAATAATGGAACAGTAATATTTAAGTCTATTTTTATAAATTGTAAACATAAAAAAAAAAAAAAAAAAGAAAGAAAGAAAGAACATTGCTTGCAAAATTCAACAATAGATATACATAAAATACAAAATCTACTTTTAAATTTTAGCAAGTCTGCAAATAAAATTGTTTTACGTTGACAAAATAAATGTTGGTAGAATTGATTTTTGTTGTAATATTACAACATCGTAAGAAAAAAAAAAATGCAAGCAAAAAAAAAAAAAAAAAAAAAAATACTGAATGTAGGAAAAGAAAAAAACTGAGCTTCTTGGAAGTTAAAAAGAAATGGTGTTTTGCACTTCAAAGTGTGTTTTTATTCTAGTAGTAGGTAATATATCACAATGTGTTAGCATCTATAAATCTATAGCTGTTTGCCCCTTTTTTTTTTGTTCTTCTTACTTTAAAAGATAGTAACTGCAAGCTTCTTTAGAATGGAAGATTCGCTATTCAAAGAGTTTCACTTTATATAACTGAACTTTTAAAACTAAACTTGACTTCTTAAAAGTAAAATCTCTCTCTCCCATTTACTTGGGTTTTTCTTTTCCATGTACATTTCATGAATAAATGTGTGGATACTGAACGTCTTAGAATAATATGAGTCATTATAATACCATACTGAAAAATCAAATGTCTCATGGCCAAAATTTAGTGCAATTCCTGTTACACACACACAATGCATTATTAATAAAAACTCATGGATTAATTTCTTATAAAGAATGCATAGTATTTACGAAGAACGCAGTTTTTTCATCAAACTTTATAATAAATTCTTCCAAACTTAGCTTTCATTTTTTAGTATACAAATCCTGTCAATTTTAGAACAAAAGAATCAAACTTTTCTTATCCATAAAACTTTTTCTTCCCCTATATATATCTTTTGAGACCACTCTAGAAAGGAATGTCTTCATCTTAAAATATCAAAATTATACACAGTAAATACATATAAGAAGAGAGAGAGAGAGAGAGAGAGAGAGTATAAATAAATAATGATGAAAATAGTAAAAAGGGGTGCAATGTACGTTTGTTACAGGGGGTAAATAAATATTTTGGTGTGGTGCAAGCGTGCGAGAGAGGTCAACCAATGAGACCATATCTCACGCTTCTCTCTCTCTCTCTCTCTCTCTCTCTCTCTCTCTCTCTCTCTCTCTCTCTCTCTCTCTCTCTCTCTCTCTCTCTCTCTCTCTCTCTCTCTCTCTCATCTTTCTCCCACAATCTATCGATTTTCTCATTCTCTCTCTCTCCTTTCCGTTATAAACCTTTCTCTTATATGAAGTGCACTTAAAAAAACACCTTACGTCACAAATGTACATACTCATAACATAACACTGCACACATTTTTATGTATATATACTGTATAATATATATATATATATATGAAACCAAAAAGTTATATTTTTCTTTCAAAGTTTACGGTAGAAGAAACTCAAAACAGAAATTTGACTTGGGAAAGAAAAAAAAAATAGTAATATTAAAAAAAAAGTTGATCATATAAAAGTTCAACTATTTAAAAGAAAGTCATAAATAATTTTAAAATTTGACACAATGAAATTTAATAAAACTTAACTTTACATAAAGATGATCTTATATACATGTATAATGTAATTTATAGATCACTTTCAAAAGTAATGCTCTATTTTAGAAAGAAAAAAGTTATAGCTATTCAAATTGAAAAGAATTGAAATTCAATCTTTAATAGTGTATAATATTCATAAATTTTTACATTATTAAAGTTTTATAATATAATGTTTGGTGTGACACTATAGTGTTATAAATAGATCCATTTTAAAACAATTTAAAGCAGTAATTGAGAATTTATTGTTTCTTAGCTTTCAAATAAGTACATTTTATAGAATATATTATATTGGATTTGAAACATATACTTGCGGTCCGAAAGAGGACAATTTATAAAGTATAATAAATGAATTAATAAATAAAGTAATATTAAAGGCGTAGAACACCCTGAACAAAAAAGTTGTGTAATATCCTAACAAACCTGAAAATTAACGTTGATTTGGCCGAAGTCATTGATTTCTAATTTATTTTCCATTCACAAAATGCCGCTGCCGGTCACTGACGTCACAGCTCGCCTGGTCCACGCGCAAGTAAACCGGGCGAGCTGTGACGTCAGTGACCGGCAGCGGCATTTTGTGAATGGAAAATAAATTAGAAATTAATGACTTCGGCCAAATCAACGTTGATTTTCAGGTTTGTTAGGATATTACGCAACTTTTTTTGTTCAAGGTGTTCTACGCCTTTAAACAATGCTTCAATAGATATTCTATTGCGAGTATTAATAAAATAGTTTAAATAATTAAAAAATGTATATATAAATATTTAAATGAAACGATTATCAGAAACAAATATTAATTCCCAATAATACTCCATTAAAAAAAGCCACATGAAATAAAATTTAATTGAATAGAAAAACCAATTGAAAGTGAACTGATTACTCAATATTGTACATACACAAACAATTATTTCATATCAGTACGTATACTCCATACAATGCATAAATTTAATTCTATATAATAAAAAAAGCAATATCAATCATAAATTCATATTAAATATTTATATAGATCAGTTTATTGAAAAGCTTCAATAATATTACTATGAATACTCAAACTCATTTTTATTCAAATTAATTATATACTCTCTGTTTTTTTATAATTCCTATACTTGACTATGTAAATAATAGTAATAAAAAGAACATAATTTTTATTAAAATTCTTACATGGTTATTTTCAAATATTATACATTATTTTACCGCATAAACAGCATTATAACACAAAAAATCAGATAATATTAATATTCTATAAAATCATAATACTAAAATTTACTTTACACGCAATAAGTTTTTTCATGTATAATTTAAATTGTTTTTTTTTTTTTTTTTTTTTTTTATGATAAAAAATTTATATACACAAAAATACATATCAAGATATATTTTAAGTGTGTATGTAATTTAGTTCAATAAATACAATTTCTTATTTAATAATTTTGTCGCACGCTATTTGATAAGCTTTTTTATTTTTTGACATTTTACAATTTTTTTTTTTATAAATATTATAAGGCTGAAAAGAAAAGCCATTTTAATATAAAAATGAAACCTATTTACATCAATTGGCTATAAGCCAAAAAAAAAAAAAAAATTATTCAGTGTTACATTATTGGATTTTAAGAACTTTTTTTATTTCTTGAAAAAAAAAAAAAAAAAAATCTCAATGAAAATTTAAACCAATAATAAATACTGCTAGCTCTTTATTTTATTATTATTTTTTTTATTTAATATAGAATTTATATAAAAAAAATATGGCTTTATTAGTTGATATTTATGTTGATTTATTAAATTATTATTTTTTGAAAAGCTATTATGCGTATTATTGATTGAATTTTATGGTTGCGATGTATTAATAATATAGTTTTTACGATTTTGCTTAATAATAATAATAACAAAATGCTACATTTTAAGAGTAAATTAATACATTTCATTCTTATGAAAGAGTTAAAATATAATGCTGCGAATAATACTAAGAATTGGTATTTTATTACGCGAGATCTCTTAGAAATATATTGTTATTATTATTTTTAAGATTCTCAGTAATACATCAATACGTTTAATTCTCAAAAACTGAAATCAATAACGTATAAAAGTTTTTTTCATTGTCTTTTAAGTTTTGTAGTTACATAGCATTATCAAATTAAAAGAAAAAAATTCATATTTTGGATGTATGAATAGTTCATACGTCCCATACAAGCACCATCTTGTATAACAGCATTGATTTCAACTGCATATTATGCGCATTATAAAAGAAATAAGTTCATTAAAAAAAAAAAAAAAAAAAAAAAAAAGACTCGTATTTGCGTAAATCGAGTAAAATAGGCTTGTTTGTAACCTGTTTCTTTTAGTTCTCTATAAAATATGACAAAATGAAGAGCCATGCGCATTTTTTTTTTCTTGATCAGGATTCAGGTTTATGAACCATCCAAGACTGTAATCGCAATATAATAATTTTAAATGGAGCAACTCATAACGCCTTACTTATATAAAATACTGTTCCTTTATAGCACACAAGACGATCGGAGCCATTATAAAAATACAATTTTTTATGCATTCTTGGATAATATATAATATAATACTTTTACATTGTGTCTATTTATACAGTTAATAATAATGTTAAAAAAAAATCCAAAATAATATTATTTAATTAAGACCCTTTGTTATGTGTGTGTGCTATAGTAGAGACCCAGTTGTTGACATGCTAATGGCTTTTTACGGGTATTTATAAGGGAAAGGTCAAGTCCCAATTGTCGAGAAAAATGCATTTTTGATGCACCATTGATTTCCCATTCTATACCCTGGGTATCCAAATTTTCAAGTCTCTATCTTAAATGGTTGAGAACGTAATATTTTTATTTTTATATCTGCTAACAATTACGACCTGCCGAAAATGAGGAAGGTGAATTGAAAATTTTTTGTTGAGTTTATGATATTTTTGGAAAGAGCTTTAAAACATTTTGAGGCGGTAATTTTTCTTAGGACGATTGGAGCTTGCGAAGTATTTTTAATTAATTTTTGAAAATCGGCCTAGAAAGCCTGTGACGTCATTAGTCCACTTTTTTCTCGGCAAATACTAAACGTTCGAGGTTCAGTAACCAGTTTAATGAAATCCGTTTGTCCTCAGGATTTCAAAAAACTGGCTACTGAACCTTCTACGGTCAATACTTTCCGAAATAAATGCCCAATTGATGACGTCACAGGCTCGTTTTTCAAAAATTAATTAAAAATACTTCCCATGCTCCAATCGTTCTAAAAGAAAAAACAGCGCTTCAAAATTTGTTAACGCTCTTTTCAAAAATGTCATAAAAAGTGGGAGTTAAAAAAAATTCACCTTCCTCATTGAGTTTAGATCATATTATAATCAAAATCTTGTACTTACCATATCTAAGTCCATCTTTATCGCAGTCTGAAGGTATGTTACCATTTGGTTCCAAACGGTCTAGATATTCATCAGAATAACCATTATAAGGCAGTCCTTTACTTCTTGAACATTGATGATGTTCATCCGCTTCTTCTTTTGAGATTGCTGTAACAGAAAATCAATATCTTACGTTAGGTACAATATTGTATAGAAAAAAAAAATACATGTCAAAATATAGAAAAGAAGTAGATTTTTATCAAAAACAAGTGTTGTTTACCACAACTATGGTCAAGGAAAACTGTCATGAAATTTTATTTTTATGTCAATATTTATCTATAGGGGTAAAATTTTGTTATACTGTATAACTACGTTTAATATATAGATACAATTTTGAAAAGCTACATAAAGCTTACTTGTTAGTATAAGTAAAATTGCTGATTTAGTGAAAATATATTATTCAGATTATAGTAGCTTACGTAAATGCTGACATTATATAGATTTACTTTAAAAAAACTACCAATTTTTTATTTAAGTTATGAAAGACTTAAAATATATTGCATTCGATAAAATTAATTCGTATGATATACAAGAAAACGAGATTTTTTCTTTGAAAAAAGAAATGACAATTTTTTATGTTTAAAATTGTGATATTTTTATTACCAAAAAGGCATTTTATTATTATTATCACCAGGGCTATATAAAATTATTGTGTTTTCCATTTTCTTCTTATTACAAGCAGATAACGAATGTATATAATCTCGCTCTTATTTTCAAGTCCAAAATAACTTAAAAGTGATTAAATGGATTTTGATTTAAACCCTCTTTAAAAACATTCCTTTAAAACATAATAGTAAAAGTATGTACTTTAAATATACCTAACAAAATATATAAATCCTCAAAATTTCTCCCCTATATAATAATATTAAATTTAATTTGTCCCTTTTGTATATTATTTTAATTATCTAAAACAATTTAAATTCATAAACATAAACAGATAGTATACAGTTATACAGTATATATACAACAAAAAAATAAAATTCTCTCATGTGAGTATAAATACGATAAACGTATAGTATTTGATATTAAAGTACTGTATACCACTTTTTTTTTTTGTATATAAACGTTGTATCAACCAAAAAAAAATGTTTCATCGTAAACAATTTTTTTTAATCTCACTTAATGGACTTCAAACAATCATTATAAAACAACGATGTTGTATGCTGTGTATGTATGGTGGTGGTATGGTAGATTTTAACACACGTTGTTATATAAAAGAGAAACGGTAAAATACTTTGTACATTCTATAAAAGATAATAATAAACCAGAGTATTAAAAGAGTATAATATATATATTTTTAAAGTGAGTGAATTAAGACAGTAATGCAATTTTTTAGAATATACAATTGAATTTTTATATTAAGGGAGTAGGGTACCGACCGTATATCTCAAAAACTAGAAGTGTTTGGGGTTTAAATTTGGTGTCATTGTGTAGCTAAGGGTCACACCTAGCCGTGATAAAAAATTTCAAGATGTTTCACCGTCTCGAAAAAAAAATATATATATTGAAATTAACATTGGGCCTTATGGGCTTAAAAGTTTAAAAAATCATATCAAATTAATTTGCACGGTGACCCCCCCCCCCCCCCCAAATTTTTATATATTTGAAATTGTCTCAAGCTGAAGTATCATTGTGCAAAATTTCAGATTTTTTTGAAGAGAAAAGTTTGAGTCTATTTGCCGATGACGTTCCCCTTCTCCCTTAATAGTTATATACCTTCAATTATTCTCCATAAAAAAAAGTTGTCTATCTTTGCAAAAACCTTGATTTTAAATTCTACTTCAATATTTATAGCAACAGACGAGTCTAAATACACTTTTAAAACATTTAGAACTGTCGTTTAAACATATATAACGTTTCTTTATAAGATGCAAAAGTGAAATCATATGAACACTAGAAATAAGTAATGCTTTCATTAACTATATGAAATTAAGAGTGAGAGAGTACTTATAAGGTTTTTTTTTATTACAAATATATATAATTAATTATTAATTAATCTAATTAATTAGAGCTACACGGACAAAATAAATAAGTAATAATTAAACTAGCTCATTTTCAGCACAATTTGTTCAATACAGCATAATATATGCAATATTTTAAAATAAATTTGCTATAAATCACAAATATTATGTTATACACATAGCATAATTATTTATGTTTTAATAAAGAATCATTTATTCTATATTTATTTATTCCAACAAATACAATTAGCGTATCAAATACATATTGAAAATAAACGTAGCCTAAATTACGTAACTTATACTTTCCGTGTATAATATCTACTTTACTATGAGTTTGGTCCGGCAAGTTGCCTATACTGCAAGGGGCTCTCCGATAGTCAAATAGAAAATCTGTTGCAAATCTTTTATACATATTATAATTATTTCTGTTTAAAATTCATTTATAAAATAACATGGGGATAGGGTAAGGGTAAAATCTCTGTGTGTACTCTGAATCTATATACGTTATACAATGTACAACATGAAGGGTTTTATACAAGTTTTTCACGTACTTGCAAAATATGCTTAGATCAACTAAAAAAAAAAAAAAAAAAAAAAAAAAAGAGGAAAAAATTCAAATTTTACAAGCTGATATAACATACGATAAAAATGATATACATTATGAATTTAAAATATAGAATGTTCTATAGCAGTATATAGATATGAAAAATGTAATTTGGACACAATTTTATTATTAAAATAAAGCGTGTATTCATCACAAAAATATCTTTGAATTTCATATGGAATTTTATGTTCAGCAAAAAAAAAAAAAAAAAAAAAAAAAAAAAAAAAAAAAAAAAAAAAAAAGGAAATTTCATTTTATATCAGAAAGTTTGCAGTAAAAGAGAAGTTTTATAAAATATAAAACAAGGAACTTTTTTATATAAATATGATGAGAATATGAAAAAAGTAAGGTTTCATTTCCATAAAATAAGTAAATAACGAAAATAAACGTTTCTATATGCGTGATGTTTGTAATTTTTAATGAATATTTATGAAAAATAGTGTTATTATTATATTTTTGAACGTGTTGGGAATTTGTAAGTTTAAAGCAATACTGCTTTAATTTGAAATAATTATGAATTTTTCGCCAAAAATTATTCCCTTTTTGAGGAAGACCAAAACTATTTTAAAGTTGATTTTATTGTATATTCTGAAAGAAGACATCGTCTTGAATCGATTGATATTTGATTTTATGTTTTTTCATTTTACTTCAGTGTTTTTGATTAATTTTTGAAAATCGCAATATATCGAGACGGTAACTTTTGAGCTACCAAAAAAAAAAAAAAAAAAAAAAAAAAAAAAAAAAAATACTATTTTCAAAAATTTAATAAAAATACTTAATGATCTTAAAAATTACAAAATCTTACATCAAACGATTCAGGACGATGAGCTCTTTTAGAATATGCAATAGAAAATTCGTTGCCTTCCTCAATGGTATTAATATTACAAAAAGGTTTAGAGAGAGTTAGAGAGAGAGAGAGAGAGAGAGAGAAAAGTCCAGGTTTTACTTTTGTGAATACCAAACATTAGAACCATAAGAACACATTAAAAATAAAATTAAACCACATGAAATAATTTGTCATTTACATAAGTAGCAATTATAATAAAATAAAGAAGATAATTTCTGTGTGTTAATTCACTTCTATTCAAAAAGAAAGAAAGATTCTCACTTGATATAATATATAGTACTGTACACACGTTTCAGTCTAAAATGTAAACTTTAACTTTGTCTTTTCAGTTTATGCAAATACAAAGTAAGGCACGCGTATATTATATATATACTATACCTTATATTTTACACCATGTTTTATTATTCCGTTTGTGTGTGTGTGTACATTCATGTATATATTACCCAAGGTTGTGTCAAAAATGTAGGTGACATATCAAATACAAAAATTACCATGTCATGTAAACTTAAAAAAAAAAAAAAAAAAAAAAAAAAATCCAATATTAAGAAACGAGAAAAAATTGTACTGTACGTATAGGTATATATGATTTTAAAATGTCAAAGGTGCATACTCAATATTCTGTACTATAATAAAAACAATAATAAAAAACAGAATATACAATTTTTGTAAAGCTAGGAAAAACGTGTAAGAAAATGCTTATTTTTGATTCAGGTACACGTGTTATTATTATTTCTTGTTTTTTTTTGCACATACATTTTTTTTTTTAATTCACACCCGAATTCTAAATAGCTCTGTGTAAAAATAATAGTTTTCTGAGAGAGAGAGAGAGAGAGAGAGAGAGAGAGAGAGAGAGAGAGAGCAGAAATACGTTTTATTAATAATCAATTCATGTTTATATGTACAGTTAATACTGTTTTTGGACATAATTAACATTCTAAAAATATGACTAAAAGTTTTTAACGATTGCATGAATTCTAATTTTGAACTTCTAGAAAACTTTTCCATTAACCTCTATATTATATATAATATAAAATAAGCAAATTATTATTTAACACCTTTTCTAAATTCTCGCATATATATAAGGTGTTATTATAATTATTATT